>BRZM01000501.1:71353-162669 GCA_033238685.1 Lates japonicus | reverse complement strand
ATTAAACATGACATAAAGTATTACTGGGGAAAATATGCCATTCTGAATTAAAATTAAAAATAAATTTTGGAATCAATACGATTAGAATAAAACTGTTGATTTGGAAAGAAATAACATCACAATTAGATTTTTTATTATTATGTCATCATATTTCACTAATTATTGGTTCATTTATGATTAATTTTATTTCATAAGAACATTTGTATGTTTATTTAACATTGAACGCTACATATTCAACAAAACAATCATTTTTTCTGGTCAATATTAAGACGTTTACCTGTGATAATTTGTTTAAAATCACCAATATGAGAGTGAAATCTTCTCAGTTTTACTACCTGAGATGTATTTAATGTTATCTTAATAAAACATACACACTTTAAGTGACGTGCAAAGTGTAAATAATATCTCAGTTTTGATATTAAAGGAAGCTGAGATAGTCCCTGTCTCCACCTGTACCTGTCTCCTTTACCTGTGTGTGGTGTTCTGGGCGGCGGTGATGAAGATGAGGCTGAAGAATCCCCACACCTGGAGACGCTCCATTTGTATGAATAAACCTTGTTCTACAAAGTCTCGTTCAGCGCTGAGAGCAGGTGATGTCAGGGACAGAGTTTATACCTGAAGAAGACAGCGACCACACCTCCCCACCTCATTAACTGAACCAGTGTCAGTTTACCCAAATCTCCCCCCAGGGAAGCTTTGTTTGAGAGCTGAGACTGGGTGTTCCCACATCGAGGATATTTACACTCATCCCACAGAGGAACACGTTCCTGTGATTTTATTTAAGTCAACAAGCTCTGGTTCAGTCTGAGTCAAACAGTCACAGGATCCTTCATCCTGCTGCCTCACAGCTTCTGCATGGAACTGGAAAGAGATGAAAAGCTCATGAAAAGTAGACGGCCTCCCAAGGGACCTGACACCCCAGGGCCCAAACTATCCCAGTTCAATGAGCATCAGATAGACTGAGATTTCACTGGAACAAAGTCCATATGAAAACTATTCCCAGGAGGTATTGAGGCTGTGTTTTTTCAATGCTGTGAACACCGCATATGAAATTCCATTCACCTCTGTTGGATTGAAGTGCAGGCAGAAATCCTGGAAAATCCATATCTCATAAACCAAAACAATTGACAAATTAAAATTTTGACCTGATGGTAGTTTTAGATTAAAATTCAGAGGATCACCAAAGTGATTACATTTCATCCTGATAGGGGTTTGAATGTGGCAAATGACAATCCATCCAACAGGGGTTGAGAAATTTCAGTCAAGACCACAAATGTCCAGCTCATGGTTGTGCTCAAAGAAAAGTCAGAGAATCACCAAAAATACAGGATTCATCATTTGGGAACTGTGAACATCTGGACAGAATTTCATGGAAATCCAGCAGATGGTTGTTGAGTTATTTTAGTCTGGACTAAAGTGATGAACCAACCAACCAATACTGCCATCCTATGGTGGTAGCTCGGCTAAAAGCTGGATAAATACAACCAAACTATTTTAATATCTGTCCTCACAACATCCATCAATCCATTAACAGGACAGAATCAAGTCTTCTCTTAATTCTCTGAGGTAAAATGATCGTCCAGCAATTCACAAGAAAATTAGGACAGATTAGGAGAAGCTCTGTGCATTGGTGGTATAGTGGTTAGCATAGCTGCCTTCCAAGCAGTTGACCTGGGTTCGATTCCCAGCCAATGCATGTTAAACAACAACAGCTGCATCTTTTAAGTTGGATGGCTGGATTCAGAGTCCTGTTTGTTTCACATAACCTTTGCAAACATGCTGCTCAGTCGTCTCAAAAATGTATAACTGTGTTCTATATTTCCAAGTGTGTGTTTGTATCCTCAACAGAAATCACAAAATCCAGTCCTGATGTTTTCATTTGACTGAGAAAATGACTGAAAAAACACATATTTGTGTGCATTGGTGGTATAGTGGTAAGCATAGCTGCCTTCCAAGCAGTTGACCCGGGTTCGATTCCCGGCCAATGCATGTTAAATAACATGAGGTAAGTTGGATTTGTTTCAGGTGAACATGCTCTTTACTCGTCTTCAAAATGTGCAGTTTTTCTTTGGTGGAATAACCTGAACTGTTTTCACTTTGTTTTATTGAATAGATTAAGAAGTTATTACTTACTTCAAGGTCTCCTACTATCCTAAAAAAGTATAAAAATCATCTTAAACCGTCCTGACAACTTGTTTCTTAAGAAAGCAAGCTTTGAAAAAACCCATAACCCGTTTCCCAAACTAGTTTTTTTTTCAGTGGGTAGACTTTCCCTTACTATTACTTGCATAATCTACATAAATATTTACAGTTCAGAACCTCTGTGCTGATGTGCTCTGATTGTGTTTATATGGAGGCTGTGCCAGGCTAGTGTCCATGTCAGGAGGAGGGAACAGAGGACCAGCTGACAAGATGATGTAGTTTAGGACAAAAGGACTAAGTTTTTCGACCATAATTAAATTTTTCTGGCCTCAGAAAGAAAGGAATACAGTTTTAATACTGAAAACAATCAGAAGAGAGCATGAAAAAAGCTGAATATAATTGATTTAGAAGTGAAGAAGTGTAGAAGTGTAGTCAGGTCTGACAGGTGCTGTAATGTAAAAATATGACCACTCTTCTCACTCCAGGCCTGCGATATTCCCTCATAAACCGAGAAATTTAACTGTCAAGCGTTGATCTACATTCCCTATAACTTCCTGCTTTTGATCATCATTTATGACCCGGTGTTAAGTGTTGACTCACTGCAACAAGCCTGTTCTTTATACACTGTTAAAATCTTATCACAAGATCAACCCCAGATGAAAAATAAAAGGCCCATGTGGTGCTGTTATTTGTTTGAGCTTTTCCCATGACTCTTCCTGAAATATGCTTGACCTTGTTTGCGGGGATGTAGGAGAGCAGTCTTGTTTGGTCCCAGGAGGAGGAGAAGGAGGAGGAAGGATGGGGTTGAAGCTCCTCAGTGATTTTATGTCATCCCGCTCAGCCACTGCGGAGACTCAAACTCAGCTGGACTCTGCTGGTGGAGGCTGTTAAAGTAATTAGACGACATTACTCTGACAGACAGACCGCAGAAGAACGAAGGGGGCTACGCCTTCGCACAAGATCCTGCAGCTTCTACGGTATTTTTACTGCATATTTCCTCAAGTCCAAAGTCCTCACATGACTGTGTGTAGTATCAACAGGGATTCACATTTGAGCATTCGCCAGCTCAGTGTGTTCTCTGTTTCCTTGGGACTTGCCCCGCTGTAACTTCTAAATAATGAGGACAGTTTGGGGTCAGTTCACTCAAATTACTAAAACACATTTGTCACTTACCCCTTGTGGCTTCTAGTGTGCCAATAATTTTGTTATAATTTCCCCAGTTTTGAGACATCCATCTGTCTCTCTACCTCTACGCCAATGAAACAGAGGTGGATTTTATTTGTGACGCTCACACTGTTGAAAGTTTAATAAATTACACAGCAGCATCTGTTTGAGAAATAGTGTCCCTGTTACTTTGTTTAATCCACAGAGTTCACTGTCAACAGTTTATATGGGGACTATTTCTTTGGTAGAAGAAAACTGTTAACAGTGAGGTCTGCAGATTCTCCACTTTACACTCTGTTGTTCATGTTGGGTTTTTCAAAGCTGAGAGCATCACAAACAAAATGTGATTAACAGCCGCTGCATCAAAGCAGAAATCTCACATAAAATCCAAACCAAACGCACAGATTAGATAGAAACTAAGACTGACATGAATAAAATCTTCTATCACTATAATTTTTTATTGTGACTCTGATAAAAACATTGATTGTAGTAACATTTCTGGAAAAGCAACTGACCTAGAGTTCGTTTGTTCTTCCGGCCTAATCTTTAATCTTCCTCAACCCAGGAAAGATAGATAGATGAGTGACTTTTTGCCAAAGCTAGTATTTATTGTTTCCTGCTTTATTTTTGAAATTACTTCCCTTGTTGTATCCGTCTGTCACCTGTTCACTTCCTAATCAGTCACCTGGTCTCCTCTCCCACCTGTACCTCATTCCATAAATCAACCTGGACTATATTTAAAAAAGTGCCTTTCCTTTGTTCCTTTGTCAGTTTGCTTCTGCTTTCCTTTTTAGTTTAGTTTTCACCATGATCATCTCACTCATTTTGCTTGTAAGTTGCTTTTTTCTTATTAAATGTCACTTTGGCTCCAACCTGCCTTAATTTCACCAAGTTTAAAAAAAAGAAGATATAAAGCACAACTCAGATGTTTTAATCATGCTCTGGTTGGCCTTCATCTGAAAGAAACAACACAGATGTTTAGAAAACTCCTCTCTGAGTAAAAGGTCCAATAGGGTTGAGATGAGGTTGTTTACTGTCTTTCAATTCCTGTTGAAGGTCATTAATTACAGTTTTTTTTCTTTTAGTGCGACGACACTTGGCACAACACATGCTGCTTTCCAGCAACACGATAAAATCGTTCATTTCAGCTCTGGAAGCAGGAGAGATCACGGTGATTCACTTTTGGATGAGTAGTATCCCATAATGATCATTTTTTTTTTTGGATAAGGAGAGTAGTAAGGCGCTTGGCAGCAAACAGATTCTTTTAAACTGATCAACAATAATGCACTGTCTAATTTGTTATAAAGTACAAAAAGTCCTGTCAAACAGCCAGATATAATAGTATTTCTCATTAAATGACCATACAGCTGAGTCATTTCGTTTAACTCCAGAGTCCTGTTTGGTGCAATTAAGCTTTGCCCCTTGGTCTATTTCTTTCCAGATAATTTCCTGATGACAGGAAATGAGTAAAGATTGCTGTAAAGTGGCGCAACACAAATCGTACATTCACGCCCTCATTACTCACACACAGCCCAAGGATAAATGTGTGGAACATATTAACGTGTGAGTTTCCTGAATGGTATCATCCAGCGATGTTGAGTGTGACTTGTGATTGAGTCATGGGCTGACATGTAAACTGGTCCAAACCACAGCCTCTATATTATCTATGTATGTTGGATGGTAGTAGACATAGGGAGGAGGAGAGGAAGTAATACTGGTGGGAGAGGTGCAGCATGTCTCCAAACCTGTGTTAATGCATAATACACTGTCATTAGTTATGAATCACCACCTCCAGGTAAGAACTTAAGGCCCAGCAAACCTGAGTGAAGTAAGCATTCAAACGCCTTGTAAAATGGTAGAGCAGTAAAGTTATGCTAGCAGCTCTGTTGGGCTGTAATAGCATGAGTGGTGCTTTGAGCTAAATGCTAACGTCAACATGCTAACATGCAATGGTAATATGCTCATGTTTATGAGTATAGTGTCTGAGTTTTTTTGTGTTAGCATGCTAAAATGTGCTAATTGCTATAAAAACATATAGCTGAAACTAATGGGTGATAATGTTGGTTCTGCAAGTGTTTATTTACTGAACAGGTTAAATTTTGACTAGATGAAAAGGAAAAGGGAAAATAAATGTGTGTGACAAATGTTGTAACACTCCAGTCAATAAAAAAAGAAACTTCAGTTAAAATCATCACCAAAGTCAGTAAGATTCATCCCTGGGGGAGTATGAATGCTTAACAGACAAAATATGGCAGTTCCTCTACTATTTGTTGAGATTTTAACTAAAAAACCATCGGACAACTTCATGGTGACACTACCATTAAATTAATCGGGATTAACCTCTGGGGACAGCAGATGTTGAATGTTCAAAAATATTGCAATACATCCGTAGATGTTGAGGACCAACTGTCAAATGCTATACGTCCTGCTATGGCTAAAATACTCACTGAGAAATAGAGCAGTAAAAAAACAATCACTGTCATTCAAACTGGGTGAAATGTGACTCTGGGATGGGTGGTGGTGGGCAACATGAAACAGAGAATGCATTTCCAAAGATGAACTCTTCAACTCAGTCTGTCACATCATATATGTTTGTCTCTGGGCGCCTGTTTCCATCCCCATGTGGTGGCGGTGGGGTTTCAGGGCAGTTGTGACTAATGTGCAAATCACTACAACTTTTTAATGTAACTCTTGAGTTACACTAGGTGAGCTTCCCAAAATATGTGCCTTTAATCCAAAAAAAAAAAAAGTCCAAATAAGGAATCATACAGCTATAGTTTACTGAAACAGCCTTAAAACTAGGTTTTTAAGCTAATATTCAATACTGATCAATTCCTTTCTGTTCATCCCTTGCCTTCAGATCCTTGTTCATTTGATCATATCACTGAGAGAATTAAAGGCTTCCTTGAATGAAAATTTAAAGTTGAAACATTTTAAATAGGAAAATACTTAGAAGACTTTCAAGTGGCAGCCAAAATACAATAAATGAAAGTGGTGGCAGTTAAAATGGAGTACTGAAAGAAAGTTGAAGTGTTAGTTTAAGTCCACCACTTTGGTCCGATACATTAATTTAAGTGAGTTTCAGTTGAAGTTCAAAAGCTCAAGGAAGTAAATTGTGATAAGTTGGTAAGTGTCAGATGAAATGGCCGGCAAAAATATTTTCAATTACTACAGATAACTTCCTGACAATTATTACTATAGAAACACAACATCAGAAAACTTAAATTATTAACCTTCATTTTGTTTATATCCCTGAAGAAATCATGAAATCCAGGCCTGATGTTTTCATTTGGTTGAGAAAATTACTGTAAAAATACTTATATTTGTAAGCATTGGTGATATAGTGGTTAGCATAGCTGCCTTCCAAGCAGTTGACCGGGTTGATTCCCGTGATGCATCATTTAAGTACAGAGTTTAGTAATTCTAACAAGCTATCAAGAAGTGTTAAGTCTCTCTCGTCTCTCTCTAACTTGTACACACTTTGCCTTGATGAACAGATTTAGTACTTGAGTGCTTCTGGTCTCCATTTTCAAAAACATAGGTAAACTAGTCACTGTGGATGACATCTGCCCAATGGTAAATGTAAATAGTCACGCTTTTGTTTACAATCCTCTTGATCACTGTAATGCACTGTTCACGGGCCTAAAAAAAAACCCTAATAAAACATCTTCATAAAAACAAACCACGAGCTAAATTTAGTGCATATATATGCAGTAATCCCCAAACTAAAACCTCCGTCGTTAGGTACATATTTCAGTCATCAGTGACCTCCTTGAATTATGTTCCTAATACATGTGCAATCCCTTTTCTTCACATCACTTTCAAATGTTTCAAAAAGTTACAGTGATGCTGCATTTAGTTTTGCACACTCTCTGATTTAACTTCCATCTTTTAATACATAAGATAACAAGTTTAACACAATTTTTTATAGATCAATTTTATGTTTTATGTGATTAATAACAAGATATATTAAGATTTGACAGTGTTGAAGGGGCGGGTGTAGTTGCACAGTCTGAACAAGCAAAAACATGAAAATGTAAAGTATCGACGATTCTGTCAGTATATGTACTCTTATTTTCAGTAGAGCTAACCCAGGTCTTCTACGCTGCCTGATGACAAATTTTTGGTACTGCAAGCTGACTACACACAGATTAAAGGCATGTTAAAGGCTTCCTTCAACAAGACCAAACAGTATGATGCTTTCAAGTGTTTAATCATATATTTGTTAAAACAGATTAAGATATTCAAGTTTATGACAGTGTGTGTGTGCATGGCACTGGGCTGTCATCAGCTGATACTCTGAGGCCTGTTTACTCCAGTAACTATTTTCATAAAAACAAACTAAGAGCTGTCAGAGAATGTGCTGGTTATTCTCTATAATAGTTAAGTAAACACACTGATAATATTTGGACTCCTTAAAAAGGAAACTATTCCATAATATAACTCTTTATGGAACATGTGGCAGGAAACTCCATCAACAGCGGTCCATTTCAAAAGTTTCACAGGCATCTATCTGCCAGCGATCGACTGAAACACAAGAAGACTTGGGATGATCATTACAGCCAGGCGCAGGAGTTATCAATAATCGCTTAACTGCTGTGATAGCGGATACAAAGCACTGCCCTCACGAACAGCACAGACTGAGCGTGTTCATAAATAACAAAACATCTTCACATTACTGGTATTTTATTATTTTTGCAAAACAAACCATATAATAAAAGTCCAGGAATTCAGGGAGTTATCGCGTATGACGTTTAACAAAAAGCAAACTTTCTTACAATGAAAACATCAAAATTAGCTACATAATAAATACAGTCTTCTTTAACACTATACAAGATGGTGTGTTACCTGGAGGTAATACATTGGGTATCAGGAACATTTCTACTCAGCAGTAGTCAAAATTTTAACAGGTAGGTGGCCGAGAGATGTTTCAAGCAATACACAGTACAGGCTGAAATGATACAAAAAAAAAAAAAAAAAAGAGCCTAAAGTTACAAAGTCAGAAAACTTGTGTTTCACTACATGTATCCTGTGTGTCCAGGTTTTCCAGTTTTAAGTTGAATAATCCTGCAGGACAGAAAACAAATTATTATGAGAAAAGGTAAAGGCTGTGACCACAGTTACAGCTGCAACAGATAATGTAGAAAACTTTGACCGTTTTTGTCAATTGACTTGGTCAATTCGTTGATTGTTTTCTTGATTTACCGATAATTGTTTAGTCTATAAAATATACCCCAACTTCCCAGGCACAAGGTAGCGTCTTTAATGTCTTGCTTTGTGCATCCACAGTCCAAAACTGAAATAGATTAACTGATATCGACAGAAAAGTTCCTCAAATCAGAGAAATGTGACATTTCTTCAATATTTTTGCTTGCAAATAACAAACTATTAATTGATTATTAAAACAGTTGCAGATTATTTTCTTTCTACTGGGTGTTTTTGCCTCTAATCTGAAAATCCCTATTTTGTGACATTTTTGTTGACTATTATTTTAAGCAATCTTCAGATCAATCATAATATAAACATAATCATTTGTCAGTATTTTTTTAAATAAATAAAAACAGAGGGCTCCACTTACAGCTCGCGGTTTCTTCATTCACCTTCATATCAGGCTTTCGACAAGAAAAAAACAGTAGCTGCATTAGACATGAACAGACCACAGACCTATTTCTGGCCAGGAGTTATGGTGGAAAGCAGGTGCCACTACCCTTCATATGAAAAAGCCTAAAAAATGAAGCCCATAACAAGAGCGTAAATGACCATGTGTTTGTTCTTGTTTGTGCACAAATCTATAGCTGTCATCTGACAAGACCAGCAATATGGTATTTTGATTGCTGGGGTGGGGAAAAAAACACTCGAAATGAATCTGAGGGTCAGAAGAATATAAACACCCATTAACAAGCAAGAAGATCTAATGGAGTTCAGAGCTAGATGCTAGTGTGCAATCAAAAAGGTAAAAGTGAAGTGTGGACATGCAGTATGACTGAATAACTAAGCAAGCTTCAACTCAAACTCTACATGAACAGAAGATCAAAAAAAAAAAAGCAAACAGGAAAATCGGTGGAAAAGTTTGGGATGGGAGTTTAGAGCAGGCAGGAAGTCAACACCACAGGAGCAGAGTAAAATCAGACTTACTCAAAGTCATAATCAAACATGGCAGAAGGGCTGGGGAGGGATGGTGGGGGCAGCATTGGGGGAAGGAAGGCAGCTGTTGGTTCACCAACCTGGTCTTAAGCCCCTATGTCTACATAATACTGCAGTCAGACTTTACAGTGAAATAACCCTTCGTCACAGTGTATTAGGTACAGGAGCACCTGCTGTGTTAATATGTAGTTAGAAACAATTAGCTCAGTCAGGAAAAACAGGTTGACCTCAAGTAGGTGGGTAACACACTGACATTAACCACTGCAAAGCAACTTATTAGATCTTCTCTGTATTGTACTAACATAAACATCAATTCTACCAAACAAACCTGTCATTTGGCAGCTGTTTCTATCTGCGCTGACTCACTAATAAACGATCAGTCTGTTTACATGCTCTTAAGTCAGTGTTTCCCAATCCTGTCACGATCCCCCAATATAAGAGGTTCCCCAAGAGCGATTAAGGTAGGAGAGAGGAAAATGCTAAACTGGCTTAAAAAGGGACAATTTTACGTTAGAACAAGTGAGGTCGTATTATATCTAAGGACCATACATTTACATATCATCATCATCAGATATTCTTTTCATTTTAACAAGAGAAAGGAAGAGGACTATCTTATCCTTGGACTATTAGCATCTTGAGAAACTTTGAGGACACCTCCTGAAAGCATTCTATATATTAAGTTTTCTTTTCTTGTAAAATAGTTGACATTTCACCCTTCCAAATTGAACAGCCTGAGAATAAAAATTACCCATAACTGAACTGGTCAACACTAATGTTTATACTGAGCCTGTAACCTGAGGGGAGTTAAGTTTGGGGATCACAAAACAAAAACATTGGGAACCCTGCCTTAAGTACCCAGGTTATTGTCTGATTTCTTAAATCATACACACAAAACTTGCAGTAAGTAATCGGGTTAGGAGATTATAGAGAGCCCTGCATAGACTTCACTAGAAAGCTATTTCAGGAGCAAAATAATGTTTGGCAGGCGTACACATGAGCAGGTTTCTAATGAGGGTTTTACCAAATGTGACTCTTCAGACAAGGATGTTATTGCTGTGACTCCTTTATAAAGAAGTTTATTTATAAATTAAGTTTCATTCATAAGTCACTTTAGCACTTGGACAAGAAAGTAAATAACAGTTCGTGTTTGAGCTACAACTGTATGATCACGGATAACTATGTATTATTATATAGAAAAATAATCAATTTAATTCAAAGCCTGCACAAACTAACACAAAGAGCCTCTGTGCAAGTCTGTGTGGTCAGTTTCCACAACAGACTACTGTGAGGTGTGTGGATGTGAATCAGAAAACTGCATCTCATGTCACTAATGGTTATAATGACTAAGCCTTGGTTGCAAATAAGGTCAGATAATAGTAAGACTCATCTCATGATCAGTCTTGCATCTTGATTTGTACCTGTGTCTGTTTTATTTCTTCCTCTTTTTGTGGCTCGTGATGGCTGCCCGAGGAGGAAGAGGCAGCCTTCTGGGGCTGGGTCCTGCAGCGTCAGTCCCGTCTTCCCGTGTCCTCCTGACTGTTTTCGTTCTCTTGGTTCTGGAGATCTGGAGAGGTGTCACTCTCTGTGCCGCTGCCTGCCTCACTATCAGTATTTGACAGAAGATTGACTCAGCGTCATAAATTAACATAAGAATAAGAGGAGCTTTTCCCATTGTTTGCCTGAAAGCGAGAAAGTTAGAAAAGCGACTCACGCTTTTCATTCATGTGATCGATGTCCACCAAGTGCACACCCTATCAACGAGCACAGGTACATTAACTCCAGGTTTATTTTTGTTATGCAGAAAGGTACAAGCTAAAACGCCAGGTGTGGAAATGGTGCAGTGAAGAAAGACACTGCAACTGTTCTTGACAGACGACTTGCTGAATAAGCGCTCTGCTTCCATGAATTTCCTATTCCTCCTATCAGTCTTACTATTAGAGTTCCTGCGGAAATACAAAACTCATTGAGAACTATTTTGGGCAGAAACAGCTCAAGATGCCTCCATGCTTGATTTAACTTTTACATTGACTTATCTAGTGAAATCCCTGTCTGGTTTCCAACACAAAGATTATCGTACTCTGTTTATTTTGAATATATTGAATTGATCACATGGTGTTGTTATTCCACCAATCCCTTATCTTCAGTGTTCAACATTACATATTTCCCTCTTCATACGGCACAAAAACAGACCTTGCAGAGTACTGTAGGTTTATATGTGATCTTACTTTTGGTTGGTGAAATTATCGATCCATCCTCTGATGATGTTGCCATACATCTGGAGTGTCTTCTAGGTAGCTGCCTTCAAATGCATATATTTGTCTTTCAAATTCTTAGTGTCTCCTGGGATAATAAAGAAACCAAAATCGAGTTGAATTAATGTTGCAGCAATGTGGATTTAATTTCTTGTATATGCAATTCTGCCCTTTTCAATACTGGATAATACATGATGCAAATTTGTTGTATAATAATTGTCACCTCCTGAAAACGTCATTAGTTTAATCATAACAGCTTTTAATGAGGCAAGTTATGTCTTTCCTGATTGGATAACTACATGAACAAGCAGGTGTGCAAGAGTGTTCCTAATTAGCAGCTGCTTGAGACTGTATTTCTATAGTTAAAGACTCACTGATTGATTTTTGTTGTCAGAACTGCAGAGACAAATACTGACGAGAAGCTGAGACATATTTAATTAATGTAAATTAATAATTTACTGGGGCTGGTGAACAGTTTCTATCTGTGAGCATTTTCCCTGTGATGCTTCCAAACAAACTGGACACCCGTGACTAACGCTTGCGAGATCTCCAGCCTGCAGGCGGTGGTTGGCGTGTAGCTCACTGCTAGCTAAACCAACCATGCTCGGCCAACAACATGATACAACAACGACTTCCAGCCAGGCAAGCTACTGCTTGCACATATATACAAACACATATATATCCGAAAATTGTATCACACCGGAGCGGACTATGAGGGAAGCAAACCGACAGATTTGCTAACGTTAAAGCAACGCTAGCTTCGCACTTAGCAAGGCCTCGGCTAACTTCAGCGTTCCCAGTGCCAGAGCTTACGTTAAAGAGTTACGGTTAGCTGTAATGCTACATGATAAAACATAATGCCAATCTTTAACAAAACGGCGGTAATGAACTCACAGCAAGCTCTTATTTCCTCTTCACCAGCTCAGCGAGCTCCCGGCAGTGTCAGGATCTGCGGTGGAAATCGCTTTCGCGTGCATCGCCATGATGGATCGGTATCTGGAAACAAAACAGCGGCGGGTTGGTTCGTATAAAGCGCCCGATAGTGCCGTTTTACCGACAGTGCCGCTGAAGGACCGCGAGAGGGACGGTGGGTCGAAGAAGCGTTGCCAGGTTTGACCGACAAAGTAGCCAAATCCTTGAACTAAAGTAGTTGTAAAAGCAATAAAATTCTTAGTTTCAGAATCAGGAGATGTTTTCTTGCTCAGTTTTACGTTAAGAGTCTTCACTTATATGCTTAGATGTAATGTTATAATGCTGCATTATACCACGTGCGTATGGTGGTGCTGTGGCCTATAAGTTGACACCACCTCTCATTTTTAGCTATATTCATTTACATTTTGTAAAGTTAACTATACCGAAGGAGTAGTGGCAGTTCCTGTTTGCTATCTTATCATTGAATGTGCCAGCAACTACCCCTGGATTCCTTAGATACACAAGAAAACTTAAAATATGTTAATTCACAGGGAGTTCTGCAGATACATCGTTTCAATAATTTCTGGACGTTTATGCGCGATGGACATCAGAGACCGATATCATCGAAAGCGTAAGCCGCGCTGAATTAAAAATATTCGTATAGTGCCTGTACGGTCAGATTTAATTGAGTTCTGAATGTTTTTGCCTTTCTTGTTTTTAAGTAGTCTACCTTAATACTTAACCTGGCAACACGGTACAGAATCACGCTCCTGTTTTACATCGCCAGTAGCAGCATTACGCGCTGGTTACAGCTTCTTCAGTAACTTTCTGCGAGATTTTCCCAATGAACCATGGGCAACATGTACCGAGGATTCAATAAAAGTGAGTCTAATAAAACTTAATTTTTATTTTAAAGTAAAACAAAAAACAAAATGTAATGTAACAATTGTTCTTTTGATGTTACAGCAGATAAGATTTCTGCTGCACCCTCCATACCAACAAAATACCAAGAGTGGTGATAACAAATCAAGGCAGAAAGAGTTTTCATGTCAAGCTAAAGAAATTTTCTTCACAATTCTGTCTGGTGAGGTTTTATTTCTTCTTACATCAGCTGTTAATAAGCAATTAAAAAGGCCTAAACATGGACATAATGATGTGTATATTTATTTCAGAATGACAATCCAGGACGGGAAGCTATAGTTTGTATTTCCAGTGCTGAAGTTAAAAGTCCCTCTTTCTTCAAAGAAAGGCACCACCGGCTGTTGCATCGAGAAGGTCAGGAGGTCACCTACTCATTGCACTGATTTTAGGGACTGACAGGGGAAGAGCCATTTAAGGTCCTTAGAAATACCTCAAACTCATCCCAGCTTTGTGGGTCTTTTTCTGGCAGACATTTGACTTGTCATTGTGGGAAAACCAGAGGTGTTACCCTAACAATTAACAATGACTTTGTTTTATTCAGTTATTTGTGTCTCTTACACCTGTGCTTCCCTGACATGTCAATGTACTCCACATGAATAAAGGCCTATTATTTGGCTTTTTCTGTTATGTGCCATTATTCTGTTATTATGCAGAAATCTGCAAAGGGGAACAAACATAGTCATAAAGCAAACATGGTGGATATTGTAATTGGTGACATTTTATAGTTTTATAGCAAGTTTACTTTTTTTAAGGTAATTATTTTGGTTTTTCAATTCTTTTTAATTTGCTGTCAATGTAGCTTTTGTTTGATACTTAGGATATTTTGTTTTAATTATCTCCTCCCATAAAATATATACCAGCCCAGGTTGCTGAAGCCCCCTAAATCCCTCCCCCCAAAAAATGAAGCAGAGTTAAATTCTCCCAATGCATTAAAGTGGCTTTATCACATCATATCATATACCTTCTCCACAGGCTGCTAGGGTTACAGTGACCCACAGAGAGCCACCCCAGGACCAAATGTATGCAACATACAGAGCTCATTTTATAAACAAGCATGACTTCAACACTGGAGTCTCAGGTGTTCAGGCTGCCTGTGGCTGTGCAGCTGGACGGTCCCAAGCATAAAACTCAGCTCCAAATCAATATGATGTATGTATGTGAACTGTGCAGTTGCTTTTAAAGTTTTCTGGCTGTGTTGTGTGTCTGTAGTTAACATGCAATAACATTTTCCTCTCTCTACAACAGGTCCCAGCTGTGTTAGCAGAGAGAGAATCTCATGATGGTTAGTGCATCAGCTTTCCTTTCAAAAAACTGGACGTAGCTCATTTTGCCCAAACAAAAATGTCCGTCACCATGTAATTACTTCTCTCTTTGCTTATAATATAATTATACTGCTTTTCTCTACTTTAAGTTCCTTAATATTCCATAATAAATTTCCTGACCACTATGATGTGAACAACCACTTAATTCAGCACAGCTCCAAGACAGTCATGTCCCCTTCAGATCAAAACTCCAGAATCCCTGCTCCAGTAGACAACCTTGTGCGGTCGGGGCCTACAGTCCCCATCAGGCCCAGCACCGGTGAAGGACCATCCTAGTGAGTAAACACACATTTTGCGGCTTAGGTGTGTGCTATACGGTTATTTCTTTTGATAGGCTAAGATTCTGTTAACTGTGTTTCAAGGCAGGAGTTACTATTTGGCAATATCAGCACCTCCTCTGATTGTTCCTAAGATCCACCTTGCAGGCCCTGGACAGTATGATATGAGGAGTTATGATGGTGCGTCAAAGCATCCCATGCCACTGCTGCTTTTGCATCCAGAACTGAAAGGTGCCCAATGCTCACAGGCGAAGAAATAAGACCAGGTCCAGGTAATGCCTAAAAAAACAAATCCACTACATAAAACATGAATGCATTTTTTTTTTTTTAAAGGACACTTAAGTTGTTGTTTTTTTCTCTTTTTCTTTTAATAACTACATATTTTGGCTCCATAAAACACAATAAACACCATCTTTTGGTATCTAATGTTTTCTTTCAGACTCTGATAATGACCTCTGCCGTGAGGCAGTCACACTCTACTTTGCTTGCTGTCGTCACATGCTAATGTAAACAGCTTTACATAAATAATTTGGGATTAGATTTGCAGTAAATTTGCATCCCGACCAAAGGAACTGAGCGTAGAGAAATGGTGGAAATTGCTGACTGAGGTTTATGTAAATGAGGCAGTGTAAGGAAAAGTAGGTGCATGTAAAAATTTAATGACAACATTTCATCATAAAGTAACTCCTGGAATCTGCCTCAGGGATTTTTTTCCTTTAACTATGTTGGTCCCACTTCACTATTTCTCTACATATTAACAGTCCTGTTCCTTATGAGCAGAATGAGCTTTCATGTTTAGTAATAATGAGTGTTTACATGTTATTTAGACTATCCTTGAGTCAGGGAAGAGGCTGGATAAAAAGCCACGCTCTTGTAATTAATTTAGATTTTGACCATTGACATATAAAAAGTGTGAAAAGTTAGTGACTTGAGTAAAGCTGAGTTTAGTTACTTTGGGTAAGGGGTTGTTATTGAACACAACTATTCACATCAATCATTTCCACCTCATGGTTTCCCTTAAAGGATAAGTCTGGTATTCATGCATGTGGGCTTTATTTTCCCATGTTTTTGGATGTAAATGATTGATAAGGACAAAAATCTTTGGAATAAGTGCAGTATTGAGCAACAACAACAGGATACCCAGCCACCACAAACAGCTGCTGCAATCTAAACCAACCAGGCATTTGTCTACTTTAAAGTATGTCCACTAAAGTGCTTTCCATTGACAAAAACAGCAATTTCACCGAGCAGAACACAGGAGCAGCTTGAAAACTGCTGCCTCCAACTGTTTGTTGGTTTGGAAGAAGTATTCAGATCCTTTACATAAATAAAAGTGCCACACAGGTTCAGAAATACAGGTTCAGAGTTCTCCTTTAAAAATGAAATGTGCCATTTGAAGCCAGTGAGTGATATTGAGAGGCAGGTTAGAACAGAAGTAGCTGGCCTGGAGCCAAACAGGTAAAAGCTCCCATTACACAAAGCAGTGACATATTTAAACGGGGAATGCCCCTGACGTTTGGGGATTTTAGCAGGAGACCAGGCTCTCGCTCATTTAACATTCATCTCTGTCTCTTATCGCCTGAAGCAAGAGAGGAGAGAAACTCCCCTGCAACCGGTAGCTGTCCTATTATATAGAGTTCATCCTCATTTACAGTTTCAGACAAAATTAGGAATCATTTTGGTGGCAGAGGCTCAGGTTATTCATTTATACACACTCTACTGAAGGAGAAAATGGCCTTAACTTTGACAAACACATTCTTAATGTTAGTTATTTACAGTGGATTATTTGTATAACGTAATAATAACTGGACTTTCTATTTCTTTTTTCAGGTTTCTATGATCCTCAGATTTTGTCAAAGCAGTCCTTCTTTTACAACGACTCCAGAGTGTGGATTCCTGTGTGAGACTTTCAAGGGAAAAACTGCAAAAACCAAATTCTCCACACACACACAAACTGATTATCCCTGTCAAAATACCTCTATGCAAGGTATGTGTCTCCATGTTTAAATGTACATGAGTTCATGTAGCTCTGATGGGTTTTTTTTAGGTCAGTATTTGCTGAGAAGGAAGGATGAAAATTAAATGTTTGCAACCATTTCCATCTCTTAAGTAGGCCAATGAAATGTAAGACTAATGAGATATTTTTGAAGATGATTCATATTCAGTGTTTATCCAAAGTGGTGATGTAAGGGAACAACAAAACACTCGAAAAGCCATATGTTTCATCCTCACCCTAGTTTCCTGATGCTCTAATCTGGAGATGATATAGCAGTTAAGTGTTGCTGTAGTTCCCGACAGCTGCTGGTCCAGTCGGTGGTACACCACAGCAACAGCTGAGAGCTTGAGATGACACCACTGTGCCAACTGCTGGAGGGCAGGCAGAGGGGTGGAGTGTGACTCTCTATGTGAGCAATGTGACTGACTGGGCATGAGGCAGGGCTGGTGTTTAACCCAAACGACAAATGGAAACATCAGTCACTCCCTTTATCAGATGTTATATTGTTAGTACAGTGGCTTTTGCACTTTATTGACCCCATGTCTGTGTTGTTTTGAAGCACAAGTTAAACTTTTTGGGTTGTTAGACGAGAGTTAGACGAGAATATTGATTAACACAAAAGAGGTTTTAATAAATGGTAAGGGCTCTCTCATAGTGAGGATGATCACCTAAATCTGCAGCTATGCTCAGCACTACGATTTTTAGCATTGAGCTCGTTACCTGGCTCGCAAATCTGCTCCTATGGTTCACCCTTGCTGCTCTCACAGCAGAGATTTCAGGAAAAAAAAGGCTTTAAACACCCACTGTGCACTACCTGCCCAGCACCCAACAGCTGACACACACAGTTAGACTAGCTGGTGAGCATAATGGAGCAGCTAAAAAGACAGATATTTCCCTTGGGAGTTGGTAGAGCTAAAATTGAGGAAGTATTGGACTAACATTCACCAAGGGGGCAGAAACTCAACTCCAAATGAATGATTATGTCCATCAATAACTGCTGGATGTTTAAATAATGTGTTCATGACTTGTTTCTACTGCCCCCAGGATGGACAAAAAAGCTGCAATCCTTTAGGTTTTCATGAAATCAAAGCCCATTTTAGATATTCTTATAGCCAGCATTTATTCAAAGGTCTCAATTCAATGTATATACATTCTAATTAGTTCTCTATATAGCCATTTTCATTGTTGGTAGCATACTCTCCTGCTCCTAAGTGGAGTTTAAAATGCCTTCATATACAAGAAACAATGATGCATGTCATTTTATCTCACTGCCATTCTCATTGCCTTAAAATATTATATCTTGTTTGTTTAATCTATGAAAAAGATCAAAACATGAAAAAGACTTCCTGCTGGTTGTCTGGAAAATTCAAAATGTCAAATTGTAATTGTATTTTTTTTTTTTTTTTAGTTACTGTATGGATTAAACAAACAAGATATAATGTGTTGATTGGAGTTGCTGGTAACACCCAGGCTAGCTGTTTCAGTTCTATATGCTAGGCTATGCTAACAGCGTGCTAGCTTTAGCTTCGTATTTACCACACAGATATGAGAGTTTTATGAGTCTTAACTCTTAACTCTCCACCAGAAAGTGAATAAACAAATCTCCCAACATGTTGAACTTGTGCTTCAAGAAAAAACTTTTGCTCTGGAAAGCTGATACAAACACTGGCGTGGCTTTTGCAGCTGCTAACTTGGAAATTAATTTCAGGGAGACGAATCTGCTCCCTGGAAATGACTGAACAGAACAACATGGTGCCAACAAGTTGATATTTACACCCTTTGCTTATTTCCATCTGCAAAGAGAGAGGATGTCAACAGGGTCATCTGTTCGTAACAAAAATCAGTTGGAGATGTTTTTTTTTCTTCTCTGCTCTGCTTTCAATAGGAACAACTGCAGACATGCCTGACTCCCACACTGTAGCAGCTGTAGTTATATTCAGACTCTGACTTCAGCAGTGTGCTCTCCAAATATGTGTACTCGCCCTGTAAAACCAAACCATTGTGTACTCCAGGGTTTTTACAATGAGAAGAGCGTTTTATAACTCCCCTGCCCGGTCAAACGCACAGGGAGGATCCAGACAAATGTTTTAAGTGTAACTGCAGAGTTTTTGTGTTAAGAGTTCTTTTTTTTCTTTTGTAGTGCTTTTGTGGTACTGTGTAGGAGGGGGAAATTAACTACATGCCTCTGTGGGTTTATGGGAGGCTCTCTGCTGCACCGCCACATGTCTGAGAGGTGCAGGCGAGTATGGGCACGCACGCCCTCAAAGGAAGTCCCATTGAGAAAGCCCTTTGTTCACAGATTGAACCAGTCGCTCGTTGATCTTCGCTTATTAAAAATCCTTAATCGTGCATCTAGGTGCTCTCAACAGGTATACTAGGTTAGATTTGGCTCTAAATTACATTAATAACAGTCTGAGAGTGATGCTGCCTACATGTCAACGTGAGCTTACGCCTGTTGCTTGGCAATACATCAGTAGATTGCAGGCAGAATTTGTTCTGCTGCAATTTCAAGAGCCTTGTGCAAAACATTTAAAGACACATGGTGCATTTATAGAATCCCTGAGAAGTCAGAACATAAGGGTGTAATAGAATAACTGTAGAAAGACACATTTGTCCATCATATTTTCATTTGTAGCCATGCTAGCGGTGCAGCTTCAGGGAACCTGGAGGGAACTCTGGAGTCTGTTTATCGCTTCACTGGTATCTGTGTCTCACCAGTGCAACAAAGAGACCTATCACTGCATTGCATTTCCAAATCCCATTAACTTGCATCAACAAATCATTTCTAACAAGAGACTTCAGACTCAACAACAGAGCTGTTCGCTGGTTCACAGGCACCAGCAGCTCAGATCCATCCATCCATTAGTCCCCGATGGAGCCGCTTCTCTTTCCTTTGGTGTGTTGCAGCTGCGGCCAGAGGATTGATCGGCAGTGATTCTATCTTTAGCCTCCGTGGAGCTTGTTTAGAGGAACACATCAGCCATTATCTGCTCAGTCAGAAGTCTGCTGATGTTTTCTTTTGAAGGGTAACTGTTGAGAAGGCTGAGCTGTAACTTTGCTTGTCCTGACACTGAAGTTATAAAGTTCAATTTTGAGGCTGAATAAGAGAAAAATAAAAAGTTGGACTAACCACAGCGAATGATCGAAGTCTCTAGTATCAGCCGCAACCCTAGTGTTTGGAGTCCTGAAGTCTATGAAGTCCTTAGTGACTTCACCAAACTAAGTGGGTCATGCATATTTTATCTCTCTGGTAACACTCACATACATTTGGCCCTTTAGCATCATGGTATGTTTTCTATCCTCCTTTAAAAAAGAGCTTTAAAAAGGGCAGTTTTTAACATATTTTTGTACTCAGCACCTCCTTTTAAATCCTGCACATTCAAGAAAAAAATGATCATCTGAATTTTTAATGTAAATGACCAAAAAAAAAAAAGCATGAGGGGTGTGCTTCTGGTCAGACTATTTATAAAAAGGCCTCTATTTAAAAATGAATGGCACTCCTCCTCAGCCCTGCAGTAGACACGCTATAATCACTGACATAAACGTGTCTTGGCAATATCCAAATTATCCATTAACTGTCATATTTACTGCAAGTGTTCCCAGAATGACAAACTGTATTTTTGATCAATAAAACAGTGTATAAAGCCACCATGTTGTCATATGCGTTTCATAATAGGTTAGAGCTTGTTTCCTCCGTCTTCCTCCTGCTGCTTCTCGTTCCATCACATACACAAGCCCAGGCGGGAGATTTCCCCCTGGACCTCCTCTGTCTCCGGCAGTGGCAGGAAGGTCGTATCAATTCTTAATCAGCTTGTCATCACCAATACTCTGATGAGCACACAGGCAGATAATACACTGTCCGTTTTTATACAGGCGAAATGTGGTTTAAGCAGCTAGTGTGCAACATTTTCTAGGCTCATTTATTTATTCATTGATAGGTTTGTAGGGACCTAGGTGTGTTATTAGGATTTCAGTAATATTCCAGTGAGATTTCTGTTTTTTCTTTTTTTTTCTGATTATTTTCATTGCATTTACCCAGTGACGCCTTCACAGTGCTTGTTTGATCCAACCAGAAGTCCAGGCCTAAAAATGATAAATGATAAATGCCAAAATAATTAAAAGGAAAAGAAGCAAATCCTCAAATCTGACAAAATGTTTGATATCTTTGCATTAAAAATTACGAACATCAAGTTTAAAAAATTTAAATCTGTATCAAAGCCTCATATTTTATAAAATCTTTATATGTTTTGTATTCAAAAATGTTAAATTGTAAAGTAACAAGTAACTGAAGTTTTCAAATACTCATAGTGGAGTAAAAAGTACAATATTTCCCCCTGAAATGTAGAGTTACACTACAAAGTGATATATAATGGAATATTCAACTACCTCAACTGTAGTTAGGTACAGTACTTGAGTGAATGTACTTAGTTACTTTACACCACTGTTGGGTATCTTATTCCTGAGGTAAAAACAATACCTTGTACTGTTAATTAACACGTTCCTAACTGCTGTAATTACACAGACAGCCGGTTTAATTCGCCGTTAAGACCGCTCACCTCACTCCAGGCCGTTTTCAGCTGCTGGAAATCATCTGATGGATCAAACCATTCACGGGGTTTAAGAGTTAAAGGGGGCATCTCTGTCTTGTTATTGCAGCTAAAAGCGATGACAGAGGTTTCACCGCAAATAAATGTATTGTTTCACGTTTTGAATATGTCTTCGATCGATTATTTAGCCTGATGTTCGCTGGGTGAAAGAGTTTCTTCCCTTGTGAAACAGTTGGTACAGTCCGGTTGTCCGGCATGCGGTTTTTCGCAGCGATCGGCGGAGTCAAGTTAGAGAGACTACAACCGGAACTTAAGCGGGTGTGCCTTCAGAAGAAAATACGTTTTTAAAAAATCTGTAATGTTTAAAATTAAACGTTTTTTTTATACTGTTCAAAAACTATTTTGATCTAAACAAAGTCCAAAGTAATTATTAATGATTATGATTTAAAAAGATTACCAGTTACTTAGTTACTTAATTCAATAAAGAGTACATAGAAAAAGTGGAGGGACATAAAATAAAAAAGTGAAATAAAAGATTCATAATTTCAATAAAATATTTATGGAAACCATTAATCTAGTTACTAAGAGGGTTTGTGGAAAAGATGGTATTTAATCCCTTGTTTGTTTGTTTTTAATTCCTTTGTGTTGTGGGAGGTGTTAATATTTATATTTTTATCAGATACACTAGGAAATGTTCTTGATATGAATTGTTTGTAAGGGAAATAATACCTAGTTGTTTTGGGGCTTTGTTTTGTTTTTTGTATGCACATGTGTTCATCAAACCCTGGCAGCCTAACCTTTTATAAACAAACCTAATCAAGGATAACCATCTTCAGTTTGTATGTTAAGATTCATTTTCATGTTCTAAACTGTCCTTACTCTACATGCATTGTATTCTAAAAACAAACAAAAAGGAAGCTGTACACATAAATCTCTATTAATGATAATTTCATCCATTTCAGCCATAAACAAATGTCAGTATGAGTTAATTGTAATTAAATGACACTGGGGCTCTTCCACAGTGTCATGAGGAAAATTTGGGGGCCATATCTTGAATAATAAATGACTGTAATAATAATTTTGTGTAGTGTGTTGAGTTTGTGATTTGCCAAAGCTGATATCATTTGCTGCAGGTAAGATGGGTACGCGTTTATTTTATTTTATTTTATTTTGAAAGCTCTGACCGGAAGTGTGCGTCCCCATTCTCTCTAACTCGACATGTGACAGGACTCACTGAGCCTTTTTATTCTCACACTGTACATTTTCCAGTAAAGACCTATAGACCCACTGGACTGAACCGAGTCTCTAATTTTAACAAGACGTTGACACCAGCTGACTTTTATTTCAACATTTCAAATATTCCTCTCTGTTTTTCAGTCGGATCCTGTTTTATTTTCACATCTTTTTTTTCTCCGCTCACTTTTTTCCCCTCTCCTCTTCTATTCCGGTTGGATTTACAAAGGGCGTGTTTGGGCGATCTGTACCGGGAGTTTCATCTCCTGTACTCTGAGCGACTCTGAGGAATGACAGCAACTGGAAAGGGACTGCGATCCGCCTAAATGGAGACAATGGATTATAAGGAGCTGGGAAATAATTTCGAGGAGAAGCTGACACTAACAGAGAAATGTGAGTATCCTGGGCGATAGAAATAAATAAAATGGGTCATGAGTGAGTAGAATTAAGGTGAATATTTATTATGTTGTTTTCAATTATAATAAATCTGTGTCTGGACAGTGAAAAAATTAGATTCAACAGCTGCTGTAACGCATCGTGTCAGATTTCTCCCACCAAAATCTGAGAAAACAGGATGTTTGTCAGTCGCTGTACTAATTCCTCCACACTAAGAAAAAAAAAAAAAAAAAAAAAGCAGAGTTGTCTGCATCTCTAACAGGCGGGTCCAGACCAGCTGAGATCCCTGGAAATGCTGCACTGCTGAGCTGTGGTCTCCATTACCAAACACCAGCCAGTGGTGGTGCGCAGGGTGAAAAATGGCCCATATGCTGTACGACAACTAAAGGCAGACCTGACTCTGGAGAGCTGGTGCAGCTCCAACCGCATTATTACCAAACCGATACCTGCAGGATTTATCTCCTTCTGGTGTAGGGGTTCGGTTTGTTGCTAAAGAGCACTTCAGCAGCGCAGATCCAGGCTGCTGCAGAGCTGTAACTCTGCTTCTCCAGCTGATGGTTTCTCACACATCCCTGCTGTTTTGTAGCTGATCCAGTGGCTCAGAGAACATTTAATTGGTACAACTGTGCACCTGATATTAGGGAATCAACCTCCTCTTGTACTGGACAGACCATTTCCAGTGACACATCCCAGCAAAACCCTGAAATATGCTGGTGGTTGTTTGATTTTGATGTGTTTAGGTTTGCTAGTTTGGTCCCAAAAGCCTTGAAAACACAATTTAATTAGGCTAGCACGCTCTGATTTCCCCAGTGTTACATAGTAAATGCTGTCACCAGTCATTTTATAATTTCGTTGTAGCTCGATGAAGGTCTGAAGATCTGGTCGTGAAAGTGGTTTGAGTTGGTTTTCTTTATTTCTGGACGTTTTTTGTAGTGTTGTTTATCTCATTATAATTATTTATCTTGCTTTTATAAGACTGTGGTGCCTTGTATGCCAATAAAGGCTGGTTGTACAGTTATACGTGATGAATTATGACACATGTAAATTAGCTTTATGCAGTGCACCTCCAAGACACACCTCCCCTTGACCTGTGTGATACTGGTAGAAGGTGACTTTCTGCTCATTGGCAGCCCTCCCCCCCTCATTTCTACTTCATGTGAAGAGCGTTGGATGGAGGGAGGAACGTCTGCAGCAGCTTTTTATCACTGCGAAGCTCCATGCTGTCATGGTGCTCGCTCTCTGCATGTGTGGGTGTCTGTACTGTATGTACATCAGCTGGTACAGCAACTATAATATAGACCAATGGATACTGGCATTTTGAGACAATCAACAATCTTGATATGGATTCTTTAGATTCATTTCTTCTTGTCAACTTGTCCTTGTCATTTTCTCAATACTTTTCAGTCGACACATTGAGCTGCAGTAATCTGGTATTTGCTGATGTTTTGGCTTTGTCGATTTATCATTGTAGCTTTAATAGCAATCCAATAATAAGCACAAACCCAATAATGAAACTAGAATGTCACCTACCTCTGTCAAGGCCTAACGTCTGATTTTTTTACATCAAGATCCAAAATGTTATTTCCTGGGAAATTGGTGAAAATCTAGAAAAAAGCCCCGCCTTGTAACGTTAAGGAAGAGGATAAAACAAACCTAGATCCGCACCAAAATTTAATGGGTTCGTCCACACGCCAACCCTCCACCAAGTTTGGTGCAAATTGGTTCAGTACTTTTTATGTAACACTGCTGACAAATAAACAAACAAACGGACAGATACAGGTGAAAACATGACCTTCTTGGCAGAGGTAATAAAATAGCTGCTGTTACATAGCTGTTTTGTTACAGTCATGATCCTGGTCTCTTCTGAAGGAGAACTCGATTGCAGATTAATCAATTCTGAAAGATCTAATCATTTAGTCTATAAATCATAAGAAAACAGTGAAAAATGTCCTTCACAATTCACTAGAACACAAGGCCAACAAGGCTTGTTTTACCTGATGAACACTCCAAAACCCAAAGATATTCAGTTTGCTATCAAGTTAAGACGAGAAAACATAATTTATCTCACAAAACAACCACTGTGGCAGTGATATTGGGATCTTAAAATGCTTTACAGTGGTAGAATCATGAGGCTTTTTTCTTTAAATACATAGTAGTTTGCTTAATGCTGCTTGCTCGGGAGGGAGGAACCATCCTGTCCATGTTTCTTAGTCATGGTTGTCAACTTTGAAGCTGTATTTTGGTGCTATAGAAACGCAACTTAATTCTTCTTTATCATGTTTATTGAAATGCTCAACAAGCTTATATTGTTCTGGAGCAAAAATCCACCCACCTAAAAGAGATGAGGGAGATGAAAAACAAAGCAATGTTTTGGTCGCAGGCCTTCTTCGGAGAGCTCCAGCACGCAGCAGGGTTGATCAACATGTGACGTTATCAGGAATGCTAGACGCCGAAAAAGGCAGGGGCGTTAGATAAACAGACACATTCTTTCTCTCTGACTCCTTTCTGAGAGCTCTGAGTCTCATTCCTGTCAAAAAAAGAAGAGAAGAGCAGGTTTTGCCTCTAATGCATTTAGGCCGACCAAATCCTCAACACCAGCTCCCCCTTAACACACACACTTATCCCTCCTGACCTTATCCTCCCTGTCATCCCTCATACCCCCTGAAACCAGTCAGCCAGCAACATTATGCCACTTAATCAGACTCTGTTTTCATACCCGCTGGTGTTTCTCAACTCAGTGCTACAGTCAAAGCAGAAAAGACCAGAGCTGGAGGTTTTTTGTGGAAACACAGCTAGCGGCTTCCTTTCTTACTTACTTGGCGAGTGCTGGAGTCAAACCAAAGCCTCTCCAAGACATGACATGTTCAAAGACTCTCTGTTTGCGGCTCACAATAGGAGTGGCACTGGCTTCCTTCGCCGAGACAATTCACTTTTTGTGTGTTGCAAGCAAGAAAACCTCTGCACTTCTCTCTAAAGGATTGTGTACATTATAACTCCTTTTTTCCCTGCTGTGCCACCATACTAACTTTTTCCAGGCTTGTTGTTGCCTGGCAGTCAGGGTTTTGAGTTGCTCCTCTGTGGAAGTAATCATGAGACGTGGACTCCCTTTGGCCCTGCGAACTTCCCCCAGTCATGCTGACGTTATGTTCTTGGCACAGCTTCAACATCGCAGCCAGCCTGGAAATGTAGATTTTGGCCTAGAAACCTTCCTCCACCGGCTTTTGATTTGCCCCTATCATTAGTCATCCTCTGCTATTAAACTCAGAAAAAGAAGTAACCTCGGTCTGGGGTCTCCAGCCTGTAAACAGAGTTGAAATGCTTACATGTAGGATTGTAAATAATGATTATTTTCATTACTGAGTATTTTCCTGATTATTCAGTCCAAAACACTGTCTTCTAATTGCTTGTGACCTAATGATATTCAGTTTACAATGATATAAATGCAGCATATTCTCGCATTTTTGAAACTAGAACCAGAGAATTTGTGGCTTTTTCCCTTTTTAAATGATTGTAGAACAAATGACCTTTCCTGCGAAAAGCGAATACTCAGCAATGGTGTAGCATCCATAGTCTAACTAGTGCTTTAGCAAAACTAAGACTTAGTAAATAAAAAGTATAGAGGTTTTTTTTCTCAAATTCAAAAATACAAGAAATAAAAATGTAATGAATGGATAAAACAGTCTGCTCTACTGTGAGCTACAAACGTTAGCATGTTCTGCTAACTAGCTTACTACTTATGGCCTAGAGTAGCACCTAGTCCAACGTTACTTCCAATGCGAGGGAGTATTTCATACATTACATTATTTTGGGGGGTTACAGGTTATGTAAAGGTAGAAAAATACTCATTCACAACTAGAACATCCACTAAGGAAAATTACATTTCAGTGTGGAAGCTGGTCCTGGATGCTTCTGTGTCATAGCTATAGCTAAGGCTAATGCTAGCAGTCGTTTGCTTTGTTGTTAGCCTATTTGTTTCCTGCCAATCGACCAGTCAACTAATTAACTAATTGTTGCTGTAAAAGCTGTACTTGTATACAGTGTTGGGCAGTTTAATCTATAACAAAGTGTCCTGCTGTAACTAGTTCAAGATTGAAGAACTTCATTGTCATTGTGCAGGAATAATTAACAATGAAAACAGAATAAAACTTACAAGGGTGCAAGCAGCAGAAATGCAGTATAAGGTGCAGTTTGCAGCATGAGATATACTCAAGTAAAGTACAAGTACCTTAAATTTGTAAAGTGAATGTACTTTCTACCACTGATGGGCTCACAGCGAACAAGTAATCACTTATCAGAGTAGTTGACATTGAATTTTCTCCTTATCAATGATTAAATCGACTTTAATGTTCCATCTTAAATTGTTTAATCCTAATCTCTGATTTACTGCAGAGTTTTTAAGACTGTTTTTTTATTAGAATCATGAGGAGAGCCTCAGAAAACCCAGAAGACAAAGCTCCTCTGATCTCTTGCAGTCGGATGGGGCTCAAGTTCACACAGCTCTGCCAACTGTGTCTCATTTGCGGCCCGGGGGCTTGAATGCTTGTACATGCTGGTGGGAGGGACGGGTTGGGACGGGGTCGGCTAGAATAACTCTGAGAAACTGGACGGGGAGTCGAGGTTTTAGGTGTGTTGTTGTGGTTTGAGGGGATCCCTAAAACGTTGAAGGAGAAGAAGAGGGAGAAAGGAGGAGGGGACGGAGCAGACCAGAGCTCCACGTCAGCGATCCCTGTGACCAGTTGCCATAAATCACAGCCGTGACACCACCCACTCGCACAGGAAAGGAGAGGAAACGCTTCTCTCTGCTGCTTAGTATGAAGAAGAAGGAGAAGGATGTAGCTTCCTGAGAGCTTATGCACAGATTAGTCATGTTTCCCTTCGTATCCGGCGTTCATAAAAGAAGAAGTCATTGATATTGATAATCCTGTTTGCAGCATAATCCTGTTAGGGAACGGTATGAGGCAGAGTTTTGTCATAAAGGGAAGTGTCACATCACATGTTGTAGATTAGAGTCATTGTAGCAACACCTACACTTCTTTACTCATCTGGGACTATTTTAGAGCTAATATGGAAGGAGTCATGAGAAAAATCTGCTGATTATTTTCATCATTAACTCATTAACCATTTAGCTTATTAAGTGTCAGTAAACTGAGGAGAAACAAGGAGAATCTTTCCAAGACTCCTTACTTTAAGCTAAAACAGTTACACAATGTGGCTTTAATGAACCAAAAACAATAATGTTGGTATGAAAAAAAAGTACCATCAGTGTAAAATCCTCCCTTAGTTGCTCCAAACAGTCACGTGAATTTGGCCTTTCAGCCCAGTGTTTTTCTGCACTTGAACGTATCTTAAATATTCAAGCTGAAAATTCACTTTGATGTATGAGACTGAGCCTACAGTATTGATTGTGTCCTCAGGGCCTTAATAACAAACCTAGACCTAAAATCCTCTCTCTCCCAGTTTTTACTTCTTGGGGCGCTGGACTATTAAAGTTTAATTGATTAATATTAATGTAGCTGAACTCATCTTTAGTGTATAATAGCAGCTGTAAACGAGACCTCATGCATACAAGATGCACACATGAAAAATTCCCCATAATAGCAAGTCTTTCCTTCACTGAATTCAGTATTTGGTTCCCGTCCTGCACTTGTCTCCTTCCCCACGCAGCCTCGCAAACTGGTTTCTGTTGATGTGTTCCTCCAACCTCAGGGAAATCTCTGATGCGACCCCCCTCTTCTGCTTTGAAGTGCATGCATGCTTCTGCGTGTGTGGAGATAACAGCCCTGATGTAGCTGCATTCGCTGTTCATGCCCACTTAAACTCACAATCACACACATATACACGTGTCACTCACCACACAACATCTCAGTCACAGGACTCACAGGCTCTAATATTAGAGCAGAGGTGACGGCGGATGCTCGCTGCCAACAGTGTGTATGATCAGCCATCTTGACTTAAAACAAACATATTTGAGTTCTGGTAGTGTGAGGATCTGTCGTCATGTGGTGTGTCAGATGTTTTCTTTCTTTTCAAACCTCTCCAAGTGTTCTCCTGCTCTCCAGACGGAGATTTCTGAGCGGCAGATGAGCTGCATTAAAGCAGTTAAAATGTAGCGTCTCTTGCTGCACCAGTGGATTGATGACCTCTGCAGTCTCCTCCACGGTGACGCCACACCACACCGTTTCTCACCTTACCCATGCAGAGCTGTGGTGACCCAGCCAGCGGCACATTGTGCCCTTTAATTCCCCGAAATGATCCTTGAAAGGCTTTGCTCTGGGATGGAAGATGAAGACCAGGCTGCTGCAAAATGCCAGTCAGGTTTTCCTCAGGCTTTCTGCTTGAAGGCTTTCAGTTGGTTTACACAGCTCCTGGTTGCCAGATTTGATGTGTCTGCAGTAAATCATGTAGAGGCCGTTTCACCTCTGTGAGGCTTCATCGGTGTCCTCCGGCATGTTGTTTCTCTCCAAAGTGAAATAACATCTGATGTTTTTCAAGCAGAAACCAACATGGTTGATGCTGTTGTGCCCTCTTGCTGTTGATTTTAGTGAATGGAGGCACTGAATCCACTGTGTCCACTGTTTTATGAGATGAAGGAATGGATTAGTTCACGGATGTTTGACGTTTTCTGCTTGGCTCATGTATTAGAAGGGTAAAGGAGGACAGAAAAAATGGCAAACTGTGCCACAAAACATCAAGATTAGTAACTAATAATGTTTATCACACATTCAAAATAATTGGGAAATATACTGTATCTACATCAGTATTTTTGCAGAGTTCAGCTCTACTTCCATTTTCAGTTTCACCATTTTGAGTCAGTTTCTTCTCCAGCTGCAACTTTTTGCATCTTTAAGTATAGAGCCATGGCGATATAGCCAAAAAGATCATTTTTTAAAATATTTTAAAGCGTAGGGATGATTCGGAAATGACTGTCATGACTCCAAACAGCTAAAATAGTGGCACATCTTTTCCTGTTTGACTGAAAATAAGCTCATAATAACCTGATTTTCACAATTTAGACCAAAAATTCTAATTAAGGCAATCAGTTAAAATACTTCAACAATTACAATTCATCCTATGTCAGGGGCTCTGCCTCTCCCCGGTCCCGCATAATATCTTTTTAACTTTCTGTTAGTAGTTGTTATTATAACTACAGGACTGCAACTAACAATTGTTCTTATTCTTGATTAATTAAAGAAGTGTTTGGTCTATATTATGTCAGAAAACAATTTGCCACAGCCTGAGCTGATATATTTAAATTAACTGTTTTGTCTGACCAACAATTCAAAACCCAATGATATTCAGTTAATTATAACAGAAGTCAAAGAAAACCAGCAAATCTTCTTATTTTAGAGGCTGGAATCAATTTATTTATTTATTTATTTGTTTGCATTTTTGCCTCAAAAACTCAGAATTGTTGCCAATTTACTTTCTGTCAATCAACCGATCATATCACCTTTATTTTAACCAAATATTTTTCTGATCACAGTACATCTCAACATATAGTCAGAAATTATGCTCTCATGTAGACAAAGAAGTATATTAACTGCTTTATGCAGCTTTCCCTGTGTCATTTGTTGACCTGCTGTGATCACACCGAACACACAGACGACCCCTCGCAGCTCTGAAACCAGACCTCAGCTGAGATTAAACTTAGTCCTTCATCACACCTCACCACGCTGCCAGGTCAACATTAGTCAGCCAGAGACAGTTATGCCCTACTTTATGAGACCAAAACAAGGGCACAGTGGGGCAGCTGTGGTCTATATACAAGTGTGTTGACTTGATTCTGGTGTTTCCATCAGAAAAAGACTGTGGAGACTTTGTTTTCACTAAAAAACTGCTAAAAAATTAGAGCCATGAATCAGGAGTAGGAGTACACTCCTGAAAAATAGATGTGAATATCAGAAGAAAATCAAAGAAGAAGATTGGATGTAATTAGGAGTGTAGCTGCTTTTTAGACACTTAAGGATTTTCTTGCAGATTTTCCTCCAGGCTCTGATGCACTACTTGGTCAAGGTCTGGAGGAGGCTGGTGGTCTGTGGTTCTGAGAGAAATAAACAGGACGTAGATCAGCTGTCACATTATCTCTACTTTTGTATCAGCAAACCCCCCTTATTCAGTATCTTGATAATTATAAACAAAGAAAATCCTTCTTTTCATTTAACTTAATAAGAAAACATTCACTAATGTTACATTTTGTCTTAACACAAGCAGCTGTACAAAAACTTTAAACCTTCATTAACCATCACAACATTACCATACTGTCACTTTTTATGATGAACATTGTTGTGTGTCTGTTGTTGCTCCTTTTTGCTCTGTTTTTGGTCTCCACCACCTCCAGAGGGAAGTTTCTGGCTCTGTAGCTGCTAAGTGCTCCACTGTGATCACCAGCTAGTCACTAATCTATCTATCTTATCTTAATAAAACAAACTCCTGGTATTTGTAGAACAGTAGTAGAAAGAAATGAACGTTAATTTGCATTTTCTTTTGCTAATTTTCTCCAAATTCGGTTAAAATTTGCTGTAAATTTGCTTTTCCAGTTTCCAGTTTTCTATCCTTTACAGTTCTTGATCCATGGTGATTCGGACATGCGTTAGAGTTAGGATTAGTTACTCTCTTTCTTCTTTGTCTCTCATAAAGGAGTTGTTGTGCATCTGTTTGGCCTTTCACGTCTTGTGTTTCTAAGTCAACAGATGAAAATGCCAGATTAACAGTTCAGGCTTGGTCCTACAACCTTACAGAGTGTGTGGTAAATGTTCAGCTCATTTTCTCGTCTCTGTCGCCTTCAGCCTAAACACAAACATATCTTGTGTTTAACTTGTGCTTGTTTACATCATGTGCCTCGCTTGCCGTTGCTATGTCAAGGAGACCTAAGGATGAGGTCACGGCTGAGGAAGTAAAACTCTCTGACCACAGCCTCAGTCACAACAAAACCACGCCTCAGCTTTTCTCAGCGTTTTAAAAATCTTCTCTTCTTCGTTTCTCGCTGCGTAACTTTTGACCTTATTTTTAGCAGCTACCAACCTTGAGCTGCTGAGTAGAGAAGAAGGAAAAAGTGAATAATAGATAGTCCATATATGATTCATGCTTGGCTCTGTTTTATGTCTTTGTGACTGGGTAACCCACTTCTCTGTGGTTAAAAGCATCTGGAGATCCCTCTGGTTTACAGAGGAGTAACATCCTGTCGCCTCCTCCCTCGCTGTTCTGACTGAATCTATTTTAGCTCTTACGTTAAAACCCATACTGTGTCTGTACCACGTTATTCATACTTTTTATAGCTCGTCCTGTTTTTTTAATTGTGTTCTCAGGCAGAAGATGTGTTGAATAACAAGAAAACGGTCCATCACATTAATGTTTACTCTTGTAAACCAGCAGCCTGTGTCCTGATTGGTCAGATTCTTTGGTTTGGAGTCAGAAGATAAAACAGTTCGTCCAAATTTTTAAATCTTTTTTTAATTCTCTGAGATACATTGAGGGTAGTCCTCATTTTCAATGATGCTGAGACTACATTAAAAAACAGCAAATAAAACCCACATAAGTAAGTAAGAATAACAGACAATAAAGTACAGCATTGAAAAATTACATTTGAGAAATTTAGTCAGCGATGCATCTTTCTAAAAACTAACCAAAAAAAAAAAAAAAAAAACCCTATCATCTTGGTCTCTCTGGATAATCTTCAGACCTCATTATAAACTGTTTTCTTTGGAAATCCCTTCTAGTAAACAAATAGGCCCTAAAGGCCCTTTAAAGTGAAGCTTTTGAAAGATGTAGTAACATACTTTTCCTCCTACAACTTATACGTTCAGTTCATAAGCAATAAAACACATCCTAACAAAATCAGTGCACTCAGGGTTTTCTGCTACAGTCATACTGGTTAGCTGTGGCTTTTCATAGATAATGCTGTGTAACTGTCAGTAGCATTATTTCCAAGTCCTTATCATTAACTCCAATGCATTAATCTACTGTAACTACAACAGTAACAGTGTGGCATGTCCATGTCTTTCTGTAGTGAGCATCCAAACCATACAAGGGTTGTGTTTGAAGCTAGCTAGGAGCTAACTAGCTCCACCGTGCAAAACATGAGCAATTCTGCTGCTTTATTTTCAGATCTATATGGACCATGGCAGGGACAGGTAGCTTTAGTCTCTGTGTTTTAGCATGACAGTTCTTCTGTGTGAAATCAGAGGCGAGTTGTTTCAAACCTAACTGAGAATTTCAGTGGTAAATCTGCCACATTTATCATTTTAAATGTGCCGTGTCAGAATGGAAAAGTTCACTTCACTTCCAGCCAGACTCGGCGAGCTCCGTATAACAGCTGACACGCTCGTTTTAGAGCGAGTGGTCTGTAATTGAGACCTAGCTTTAAAATAAAAGGTTTCTCTTCTTTCATCATTACAGACGAGAAGCGTTTCTCTTTCTGTGACAGTGATTAGTAGCTCTGCTTGTTGTTGCTGTTGCTTGTTGCTGCGCCCTGGAACTCATGATAAACACAGCTGTTGGTCTGGTGACCTCTCACGGCGTAATGGGAGAAACTCGGACGGGTGGGTGGGGGTTCAAAGGTTCGTGCACAAGACCTGAAGTTTTCCTGTGCCCTCACAGGCAGTTTGTGTTACTGACATTTCATTTGTTTTTTTTGTTTTTGTTTTTTTTTTGGATCATGCATGCTTGGTTTTGGACTCAGTGACCTTTTGGTTTATTTAGTTCTATTGTTGTTTGTTGCGTGATGAAGCTGGGGAAGTAGATTTTCAGCTTAGTACAACAGACAGCAGATCCTGTACACTGATATTTACGTTTCACACACGCTCAGCTCTCCTGACGCCCCAAACCAGAGGCGTGTGCTTTTTGGCTTTTGTTGCTCTCAGCACCAAAAGTCGCAGGAATGTTCTTCCTCTGCTTTTCCCTGGGGCGTGGTGGATGCTTGTCGCCCCAGAGCGTTTCCTTTTCTTTTTTAAATCCACTGAGGAAGAGGCGGTGGAAGCATCCATCAAGTGCATGTGTGCTCCTTGACACTAAAATTTGTGCATTTTAAGGTAAAAAAACAAAAAAAAACCCAGAGAGATTTAGTCTCTTCCTCCTCTCTGGATGATCCTCGGTCCCCGTCACATGCAGACACATACAAAAGACACACATTTGCTGTATAAACATGTGCGAGGGAAATGTGGATGCCAGGGATTCCTGAGGTTGGCCTGACCCAGATCCAACATGCCCCACTCATCACAAAGACACACACACATATGCGCTCACACACTCTCGTGCAAACAATAGAGTGTGACCTGCTTCACATGGGGCTCTGCCCTCCACCTTTCAAAAACGACTGATTAAAGATGGTTTGCTTTTGATATTCTTCCTATTTAACTCGTAAACTGATTTTTAATTTCACTTTCTTAATATTACAGTGGAACTATTTTTTCTAGAATAAATATATGCATCTCAGAGGCTGTACGCTGCGCTATGCCACGCTATAGTCATGTAGTATTAATGTTAGAGATGGGAGAGATTTAATGTTTGCAGCTTGCACACGTTCATGTCATCAGGCAACTCAAGAGTTGCTCATATGATGGTGCTTTATAACAGTTAAATTTGTGTTTAGCTACCTCCTGGCTGATATGAGGCGTCTGTATTTGTGTAAAGCACCGAACTGTTTCCCAGTCACGACACAAACATGACATTAGAGCAGTCATCCAGCTTGTGAGAAGTTTAAAGTTGTGTTTCTTTTGGGCATTTTGTTGTGTTTAAAGTGAACAATAGAGACAGACAGTGACAGGAAACGAGGAGGGAGAGAACAGAAGTGGTTGAAATCACAGTGTATGTCATCATTTTAATCAGTAAGCCACCACAACACCCCTTTAAAAGTGTCATTTTAAACATTTGAACTGCAGGTGAAGGCATGAAAACGCATCTATGACTTTGCCTGACTGTTTGTTCTCCAAACCTCAGCTATGTCTCTTTGTAAATCTGTCCTTGCTCTAACAGTCTAACTAAATCTAACACAGCGAGATGGACAACTGCTGCCATCTCCTCCTACAGCCGTGGGTGCAGCCACTGTCTCGTCAGTTTAGTGCAGTTTATTATCTTCTAATCACGGTTGCAGTTTCAGTTTACAAGCTTTTAGACTGAATTCCCCTCATAGAAAATGAATGAGAGGCAGCAGCACTTAGCGTATAGCTTTCTGTGTGTCTCTAACCTGTGTGGATGGTGGTTAATTAAAAGGAGAATACACCTAAATCCCTATTTAACAAAAAAAATTAATATATCTTTTATCATTTCTGGGACTTTGTTTTGTTGACAGCTAATAACACAGCTGAATGCACAAGTTTACACCTGTTCTCGGGGCATTTTAAAAGGGAATTCTGGGAAATGTAGTGTGTTTCAAACTGAACCACAACACCAGTCACAAACCTCCATACTGTCGCAGCTGTTAAAGAAAACCGAGCTTGTGTTTCTCATGTATCACAAGCCACCAGATCATAATTTTGAAATTTCGGCTGTGGTTTAAATTTAATGTGGCTTCAGTTTGGCAGGTCACCAGCTCTCATTTGGACATTTCTAACCCGTTTTATTCTCTTATTGGTTAAAACAGTCTTCACACCAGATGGGTTTGGATCTTACCAGCCAATGTGGCCCACACACAAACAAAGTAAAGTTTCAATCTGGTGCACCACATGCTGCAGTTTGTGGTCACTGCGCCGTCCCAAGGTGCCTCGACAGAAGCCAGCCCCTTTTATGGCCGACATTCTCAGTATGGTGCTTATCGCTATTTATAAACGCCGGAGTCTGTCACAGTGGCACAGAAACCTGAGATGGCTGCGGAGGGTCGAGGAGCTCAGGGAGAGAGGGAGGGAGCAAGCGACGGGCGAACATCATGCTGAATCTGTGTCTCTGTGTTAAATGGAGCCTGTCACATGAATGGCTGATCACATGCGATATTTTGACGTGACGCATTCCTGCAAGGCTGAATGAATTTTTATTGTTGTAGCAGCACAACAATTTGAAACAGGTCCATTAATATTAAGGCTGCATATTCCAACTGATAATTTTGATATTATAGTTTTAGTTTTAACAAGTAATAAGAAGTAGTTGCTTGCATATTGGAAGAAAATGTGAAAATTTACCTCCGAATTGCACCTTGAATGTAGCACAACAGTTGTTATAAGACGCGTTTATTGTCAGTGGGACATCCTGAGCCTCAGTAATTAACAGAGGGTTTAATGATGCCATGAACTCTGTTGTTACAGCTTAAGCCCTATTTATTTTAGCCTGTATTCGTTTACATCTTGGCAAATCACCACCATTAAACATGCACCGAATTCACTTTTAGCAGTTAATCTTTGTAATGTAAAACTTTAAAAAAACCAAAAACTTAAGGATTTGTAAGCAAGCTCTGATCCCAAGGAGCATGTTTGTGTGATGACTTCAAAGCAGATTTATTGACATTTATTTGTGACAGACATTGGACATAATAACATCCTAAGAAAGCGTAAGTCTCTCTAAATCTAAAAGGATGTGTATCATGTCTGTGAGTGTAGATCTGAGTGAATTATGTCTGAACAATTCCTGATGTAACCTGCAAAATCTAGACTGAATAAGACTGTAACAGCAAAGCTCCTGAGTTTATTAACGCTGCATTTTATCACTCATGAATTCAATTTTTCATTTCATGCAACTTCTTCTCTCAAATGTTTACACTGTAGTCTCGCTTTAACCAAACTCCTGTCATCACTTGCTCCTCTCTTAAAGCACACAACAGCCACACCCATGCTGTACTTACAGTAATAACTGGTTAGAGTCAACTCTGCAGCATAAATCACAGTCATATGAAGGATCTTGTCGTCTACTTTTGTTTGTGTAGTTTTTTTTTCTGCAGCAGTTGGTTTATATGCACATTAGACATTTTATTTATTTGGTGATGATCCACAGTGTTCGAGACGCCGTAAAATAAACTTTAATTTCTTAGATTTTTAGAAGCAGTCGAGAGCAAGAAGTGGAACATCTGGACATTAGGACTCTCCAAGAAAATTATCTTCTCCAGTACTGACTCAACAGAAGTGTTTGGCACTTTCTACTTATAGTAAGACAGTGAGTTTTAAAACATTTTTACCATCCTAATCATCCACTGATGATTACGAAACCATAGGGAATAAATATCCATTAAATAAAACCATAGATAAAGACAACAGAAAACAAATTTAATCAATGACAGAATACAATCAAAACATTCAACCCTCAGTAGAGAAACACACAAGGATGCAAATGTTTTATTGCTGCAGTATAATCAGCTCCACTTGTTACTGACTTGTCTCGCCAGTCTTTTGTGATCTCAGTCTTCCTGAGCCTCCCTCTCTCTTGCAGCCATATAAGGCTGGTAAACTAATCAAATTCAAAAAGTCAGCCACACTCGACGAACAAGTAATCTCCTCACGTAAGGAGGAGCACTTGCAATCCTCTTTTTGCCAAATCCTCATCCTTTTTTCAACATCAGGTAGTGGTTGTAGCGTCCTGTCTGAACATGATCCTGCATCTTCTTTTCTTAAAGTTTCCCTCTTATCCACACAAACACACATGGGGCCCTAGTTAACATCCTATTATTCCTCCATTAGTATTCTTTGGTGCCGCCTGTGCGTTAAGCCCCTGCGCTCAAGTACAGTGGGGGCAGTTGGAGAGGAGCCCAGTGTTAATCTGTGATTTATGTGGTTCGGTGAGCGTTTGGACGGGCCCGAGGAGAGCGTCACGCTCCATCTGCCCATTGTTGGCTGAGACGAGCTGTGAGCTGGCCTCCAGCCTCCAGCCTCTCACCTTCCCTTACCTCGCTATCTCTGAGCTCCCTGGCTCATTATTTCTCCAGCTCTGCGCCTCGCTGTTCCTGTCTTTATCTCTCCGCCTTTTTGTCTTTTTAAATTCTACACTCCCTTTTTTCATTACAAAAACAAGCCTGCTGCACCATTTTCTTTCTGCTCTCTCATTGTCCTCTTTCTCTATAAATCTCCCTTCTCGCTCTTCACATGTCCTCCACAAATTGTCCCTTGTCTTCCTTCCTGCTCCTTCTTCACTCCCTCCATGCGTCACTGCAGCTCTGAGCAGTTTGTCACCGACTCCAGTGTGACAGTCAGAGTGAGGTGAGGGGAGGGAGTCGGACAAGCAGCAGCTGAGCAGAAGAACTCTGACCGTATCAGCAGGGCGGTCGAGTGTGAAAACAAAGTAAGGCCAGGGATTTTAACAGGATGTGCTTTGTGGCCTTTTGCAACCTCTTTGTCATCCTTCATGAAGGTCAGAGGTCAGGAAGTCTGGCCTCATGACTGGATCTGTGTGGAGATATGACTGGAACTTATGTAAGGAAGTTTTTAAAGAGTTCAAGATGCTGATGTTACACTAGTAAATCTAGGGCTGCAGATAATTAATATTTTCTTTTTCAATTATTCTGCTAATTATTTTTTCAATGCATTGAGTATGGGTGGGGATTTAAAACTACACTTTTTAACAGTCTGCATTAAAAAGTATGGGGGTGTTATGAGAGGACAATGTGTATAAAATCATCTATAACCATACAAGTAATTTTCACATACATAAATATCATGATATTGTTAAGTTACTGTTAAACCCATTAACTGTTTATTGACTTAAAAATACAGGACAGGAATTTTTGTTTTTGGCTGATCCAACTCATGAAATCCCTGACACATTGACTGAAAAAGTTTGCAACACTGACAGTAAAAAGTCCTCTTGATTATGACATTGCCACAATAACCAGAGGTGTTAGAGGACTGTACAAACTGCCTCAGTGTAAACACAATGGCAAAATCTAAATTTATGCCACAGTAAATACTGTCAAGCAGCCCTCCTCGATGCATATAGTCCAATGCTACTGAGATGCATTATGGGAACTGTAGTGTTTTTGGATCCTGACCCATATTATGGATTAAAACTCCTGATATCTTCTTATCTTCTTCCTCTGTTGCTTGCAGTTTATGGAAATGCAGTACCGTCAGTAACTGGTGAAGTCACAACTCCCCAGAACCTAAGGTGCCTGTTCTGTCCAACCAACGGCCCAAAACCCCAGAGATATTCAGTTTACAAAGCAGCAGATTATCAAATTTGGAGCAGGAGCAGGAACAGAAACCAGAAACTGGCATTTGTACTTTGTTTACTACACAATTTTGAAACATTTTGTCGATGGATTTTCAGCTGTAAAAAATTACACACTCACTAAATTATTATCTGGAGCATTTTGTGCCCCTTGGTGAAGTCAAGGGATTTAGAAATCATTTTAGGTGGTTCTTTGGGGATAATTCTAGCATTAATTGTTCCCCTGATAATCACTATGTAAGCACTTCTTTTTAGGGAAGCAAGTTGAAATAATTTTACACAACAATCTCCAGTGTTTTCATCCTCCCCTACAGGGAAAATCATGTGTATCTTCACCTCTCTGTCTTTTTTTATTTTACTGTTAATCTGTTGATTTGCTTTCACTGAGTAAAATAAAGCTTAGGTCTGTTCCCACGCTGTTCATCTCACCTCCTGCTGGTGTGTTAAACACTGTTGACAGGAGCCTTTTTCTCTGCAGGACTCCAGCCTTCAGGGATGGTGGTGGGAGTGTAGCATCTTACAACACATCCACAGATGTGTGTGAATAAAGTGTGAAGGAGATGTTAATGATTTCTAATGAAGCGAGAGTGTTAATGAAGACACTGTTGGCTTTACAGGTTTATAGTGAAGGTTTGGAAACTACACACTGATTATGAATGACACAACAGCAAAACATTTTGCTGATAGTGGTGGGGAACGCTGTCTAATAATAAAAACTCCCATAGGTGTTTATCCACCTTGAGGATCCCTAAAATCCCCCTAAAGGTCCACTAGAAACCCCCTGAAGGGTCTACTAGGACTTCTTAAATGACCACTACAGCCTCCAAAAGACAGCTACAGCATCCTGAATAGTCACTGGAACCTCTTAAACGACCCCTAGAACCTCTTCAGTGAACTGCTGGACAACCCCTAGAGTCTCTGAGGGACCACTTGAACCTTCATAGTGATCCCTAAAACCACCTAAAGGACCCATAGAACCTCTTCAATGACCACTAGAACTGCTTAAATGACCCCTTGAACCCTGTCAATAACCAGCAGAACTTTCCGAAGGAACCCTAGAACCTCCTCATTGACCCCAAAACCTCCTAACAACCCCTTGAACTTTGACTGCTAGAATGTAGAACCACAGAACCTCTTCAGTGACCACTACCACCTCTAGAACATCCTAAAGGACCACCAGAACCTTCTTAATGACTGCTAAAATCTCCTAAACCACCTGTAAAACCTCTTCAGTTATCACTAGAACCACCTGAAGAGCTGTGAACCCTGTCAGTAACCAATATAAGTTTCCAAAGGAACCTTAGAACCTCCTCACTGACTCCAAAAAGTCCTAAAGGACAACTAGAACTTTCTTAATGACTGCTAAAATCTCCTAAACCAACCCCTAGAACCTCTAAAGGAGCTCTTGAACCTTCTTGGTGATCCCTAAAACCACCTAAAGGACCTTTAGAACCTCCTCAATGACTACTGCAACTTAAAGGACGACCTGTACCTTCTTAATGATGGCTAAAACGTCTTCAGTGACCACCTAAACCTGCTGAACAACCCCTAGAACCTCCTCAAGAACCTGTAGGATCTTGACCAGTAAAACTTTGATCTTGAGAACCTCCTCAGTAACCACTAGAAGCTCATGAAGCACTCCTAGAACCTTCTTAAGATCATCTAAATGATGCACTGAGATGAATGTCAGTAAAAACCAAACATAAAGTGTTGGTAATCCTCAAACCAGGTTTTTCCTTTAATTCGTTATTAATCATTAATCAAACTGTCGTTCTCTCTTTCCGTCCTGCAGCTCTGCCCCTGCAGACAGACTCTCAGTCCATCCAGAATGGGGACAAGTCTTTGGGTAAAGACCTTCTGAGTCCAGACGACTCAGCCATCACAGACCTCTCTCCTAAAACAGACTCCAGCTCCAAAACCGAGACCCCCACTAAGACAGATGCCTCCTCCAAGACAGATGTCAGGCCCTCCACCCCGGGCACCAGCAGCAGCCCTCAGCCCAAGAAAGGTAGAGTTACGGATGATTTTGATTTGAAGTGATTATTTACTGTTATATACACACCACAAGAAAAAGTAAAGTAACCAAAAGTATGTGTACACCTGAACATCACACCCATACATTCAGTTGGCAATTTATTAGGTATACCTAGCTAGAACTAATTCAGCCTAATGCAACAGTCCTGCAATAAATCTTTCTTTGTGAAGGTCAAAATGTTCAGTTTGTGTTTAAACTGTTTTAAACTTTATGGTCATTTTGGAGGCAGATGTTTTTGGTGCTCTTGAACTCTACTGACCTGAACTGTAAATTAATGAGAGTAGGAAATAATTCAATAATTCTCTACATAATTCAATACAGCACCACAATCAACATCCCCCAAAATTATCAAATAATTGAATCAACACTGGAGGGAGGGTTTATTGCAGGACTGTTGTTGTAATTGTTGTGTACCGAATATATTGCTAACTGAGTGTGTATGTGATTGTTGAGCATCTCAGTCCAAAACCACTGGCATTTATGTGGCGCTAATAACAGCCTGGACTGTTCTAAGAAGACTTTGTACAAGACTTTAGAACCTGGCTGCAGAGATTTGTTCCCAGCCTAAGCAGCATTAGTGATGTTGGACAGTGAAACCAGTCTGTTCCAGTTAATCCCAAAATAGGGCCAGGTATTTTTCGATATATACCACATACAAACTCCTAAATGTATCAAGTACAGTCAAATGCTGGGTTCCAGGTATAACAAGGTAATTAAGAACAGCGTAGCGTTGATGCTCATTATAATACCTGTCAAGCAATCACATTACAAGGTCATAATATGGAGTTATAATGGCAAATAAAAGTATTATTACAGCTACAAACTGTAAAATGTGCAGTCAGCAGTTTCTCCTGCCGCTGCTGCTGCAGCAGACTCTGTGACTGTGTCAGGTTGTGCGCTCATTTGTTTTATGATCAAAAACCTGCTCCCCATTAATCGTTGAGTTGCTCCAGCGAACCACTGCAGTGCCTCCCACATTCTCTGGAAACAAAAACACTTTGAGAGAGGTTAAGAGTGTGAAAGGACAAGTAAAAGGACATGGCTAATTAAGGTGGAGAGTATTTTTGTCCTTCAATTTTCATTTCTGACTAGTCATTCTGACTTTCTACACGTCACATATGTAAATTTAATTACATTCATGCATGATTTTCACATTCTTTTTGCCCTAATAGAAGTTTTGATGTACACTGAGTCGTTCCCATCAGACAGATGGTTGTGGCCGAAAGCCAAATCGTCATTTGTATAGTGTGGAGGGAGATGGATGGTGGGTGGGGGATGTGGGGGGAGGTGCAGGTGGGTGAAGGGGAGGCAACCGGTGCATTAAGTGACGTCTCAGTAGCACAGATCCTCCAGGCTGGTGAGATGTATTTTTCTCTGCACTTCATAGCGTCTGCGTATCAGCCAGACTGTAGGAAAACTCTCTGAAAGGTGGGGAAGGGAGGGAGGAAATTCAGGTTGCCATGGAGACAGAAGTGCTGCAGGGCCCTCTGCGATTGGCTGAGAATGCGCGGCATACATATTACATAGCACGGAGAACCACAAAAGGAGACGGGCTCAGCGAGCACCCCAGGAGTCCTGGTTTTCAACAGTGTGTGTGTATGTGTGTGACTGTGCTCCAGAGTCGTGGCTTTTCACAGGCAAAAAGAGCAACACAAATCCTCCTGTTACACCGCCGTGTCTTTCAAAGTGCGTCAGGATTCACGGCGATTATCGCTGCAGATGAGGACAGCTGAAAATCAGATGTACCTCACAGTTAAAGCTGCACATGTAGTGTGGGAAGAGATGGAGCTGCACTGACCTTGAAACTGAATCAATGAATGAATCCTTCCTCTGGCATTTTCCTTTCATGTTAACTCTGATGTCTGGGTTAAAAAGTGTCTGTTTTATACCTCTGTAACATGTCAGAGGTTCAGTTCAGACAAATATCAGAATAATTTAGTCATTTTCTAAATTACCTCAGATAATGTTGGTTTTATATTTCCAGATTTTTGTCTTTTTCCTCCACCACAGTCCAATGGGAGTTGGTCAGATCTCATTTATGGCTCTGAAAAATGACATTTTATAAAATCTGCAGCAGCAAAAGTATTCAGAGAAACAATGACCTTGTTATTCTGGATAACCCACAGCCCTCACTGTGAACAGTATTCACTGGGAACACTCTCTACGGAAGAAATTGTGTTTTATAATCTGGGTGAATCAACCCTTTAACCCTGCAAGGCTGAGGGTTGGACCATGGTAAAATGAGGAATGTCTTACGAAACCCTGTCACAAACGGTCTCCCAGTTTCAATAACCAGTAGAAATGTGTCTGTTTTCTGTGGATAATCTACAGAAAATACTGTCAGATGTTTTAATGGGGACTGTTTATTTGGTAAAAAAGTAGCTCCAGTGTGAACTGTTCATGGGATTATGGATTATCTACAGTAACCAGGACATTTTTTTCAATATACTCTATGTTTTCAATGACTTGAGCACCACAAACGAGTTAATGAAACCAGGAATACCAATGCCACGAAAGCCAAATGGATGAATATGTTATTTTATAATTGGCTGACCCCTTTTATTTAAGATAAAATATCCGTCCATCTGTTTTCTTCCACTTAGCCAGGTGTGGGTTGTGGTGGCAGCAGACTAAGCGGTTGTAGTGGTGAGACATGAAATATGATCCAGGACAGCCAGTTTGAGTAACAGTTTGATGCTTTTTAAAGCTTATCAGATACCAAAACACTGCAGTTTTGTGGTTTATAATGTTATGATGAAGGATTTTCCTGCTGTAAAAAGTTATGACACAATTATTTTATCTTTTCTCTCAGTTATCACAAGGTAAAGAGTAGAAATACAGCAGCTTCTCTTGGGGGATCCTCAGATGTTCCCAGGCCAGATGGGATATATAATCCCTCCAGCGTGTTCTGCGTCTGTCCCTGAAAGCTTTGCATTTTCTCTTTTCCCCATAGATTCAATGAGCTCGGAGCAACGACAGAAACTTGCCAAGGAGCGGAGGGAGGAGAGGGCCAGATATATCGGTAAGAAATGACAAAATAATACGGACATGAAATACTTAGAGCAGAACTCTCTTTTAACTCTGAACAAATTGGATTTTCCTACAGAAAAAATGATGGTGATGCATGAAGCATGGATTTATTGTCACTAACTTGATGCATGCACAAAAGTCTATTCTATTTTTACCTTCAACTTCAACTTCCCTCTTTCTATCTCTGTCACTCTGCTCTGACGTGACTGATGGTTATTGACGTCTCTTATTGTTTCTCCTTGCACGGCTCTCAGAACAGCAAACTCAGCTGCAAGGTAAGGGGCTTCACTAAAACCCTCAGCGTTCGCAGCAGTCATGCAGCCATTTGGGAATAATCAAACTTGAGATTGGAATCCTATTTCCTCCCATTTCCCACCGCTCCAGCCCGAAACAGTCGCGGCCTTTCTTCCTCCTCCGTGAATCGATTATTTCTTTTTCTGTCGTCATTTAGGTGAAACCTCTGAACCCTGTGAACCCTCAGAAGTTTCACTTTTCACTTAAATGTTTCTGCTTTAAATTTATCTCAGCTTCATGTTTCCGTGCATGTCCCTCACCTATAATCATGGTTTTACATTGTGGCTGCAGAATAAAACTCCTTCTTATGAAAATATTGTGCTAGCCCAAAGTCATGAAAGGCTATATCTAATTTTCAAACACAAGGTTTCTCCCTGTGGATGAAGGCCAGAAGCGTGAGCAGCCAATCAGAGGAGAGCTCGGTGGGCGTTTCACCCAATAGAGACGTCCCTCGGAGCCTGAGGCACTTGGCGTGAAAAATGAGCAGTCATTACCATGAACTGAGACCAGGCCTCTCAGACAGATTAGATTTAATTACTACTTTCATTAGCATCAATAATGTGGTCATGCTGCAGCCACACCAACGGTTTAAGGGGAATTCTGCTCCTTTTTATCGATAACGCCCGAGGTTCACTGAGCTTCAGCTGCTCTGAGATAAGTTCAGTTTGCTGCAGCCTGCTTCTGTGTGTAATTACATGGTGCCGTGTTGGGGCTCTTTTCATGTTGAGCACGCAAACTGTATGCACGTAACGGCATGTAGGGCACAGAACAAGATGTTTGACTGTATGTTTATCCCTTAAACAACAAAAAAATTAGAACATATTGTGAAGAACTGAGACTCACTGTTATGTAACAACAGCTTTGCACAAAATATATTTTGCATAAAATATATTTTGTGCAAACATAAATCTGCAAAAGTGAGAATGTGAAAAGCATGCACACATGCATTAACCCGACATATTTTTTCGATTCGGCTGAACAGAACGCAGGCATAATTGGATTTTTTCGAGGAATTGGATTTATGGAGGAATGAAAAAGGCTTTCTCATTGTCGAAGAGGCTCACACTTATGCTCCTCTTTGGCTCATTAGTGAAGATGAGCCGCAGAATACTGAACTAAATACAAATCACGTCTTTGCCTCACAAAAAAAATGCTGCTACATCCTCATAGAGCTGCTCAATCCACTGAACTGTAGTCCTAATGCTGTCTAACTTGAGATAATATTAAAGCATTTCATACCATTTCTTCAGTTGGATCCAGCATGTAACCCGCCCACATCATCCCCCATACTGAGCTTTTCATTGTTTACACTCTTCAACTTGCTAAAAATATGTTGTTGAAGCAAATTTATATTCAAGTGAGGAGAAAAATGTAAATCCATATGATGAGGCAGCACAGCTGCTGTCCAATGTGAAGGCAGTTTAATGTAAGAGGACTGATTGTTATTTAATTGTTCCTCTAAGAAATGAGCCACAGCAGCGTATGTGCAAAGAAACTGGTGTCTGCTGGAGGGAACTGTAAAACACAGTGGGAAACTTCTGCTTATTTACTGTTGTCAGGATTACAGTGTGATGAACACACAGTCTCCATCTGTTTCACCCGGTCTATTTTGGGTGTCGGTGATTGAGGCCAATCAAAAGCTTTAAGTGATTATACATTGTAAAGTTTGAGTATGCATTTGTTTGTGCATTTGAATATTTTTGTCATGAAATTTGCTACAGATACTGTATTCATGCTCCCCTGAGGATGAATCCTTGTCTAGCTCCTCCAGGAGGCGAAATTATTCATTATATAGTGAAATACCTCCACATTTACTGGATGGATTGGCTCAAAAGTTTGTAAAAAGCATTCATGGTTCCCAGAGGAAGAATCCAGTTCACTCCTAAATTTCCCGTTGCAGCATTTGTGGTAGAAATAAACAGGACTTTAGCTGCAGAAATAAAAATTTAAAAGAAAATTCACAGAAAATATCTTCAGCAACTATTTGTTCTCATAAATTTCTCTTCTCTTTTTTGCTTCTCTCTCTTTAATTGTCTAAATTTTTCGCTCATTTTAGTTCTCTTTAATATTGACAATTGTTTTGTAACTTTCTTTGTTTTTAGTTTAATTGTGTCTTCATACATTTTCACTTGGTTTTCAGTATTGTTTTATCTATACAATCCTGTCTAAAACTCATATTGCTGCCATATTGCTTCCTTAAAAGAGAGGTTGCTAACCTTAGTGGTAATTACCTGGTTAAATAAAGGTAAAATAAAAAAGCCTAAAAATCTCTCTGTGGTGACCCCGTCAGCGGCAAAGAAAGCCCAGTGGCTGGAGAAGGAGGAGAAGGCCCGGCGTCTGAGGGAGAGCCAGCTGGAGGATCGCAGGAGGAAGCTGGAGGAGCAGCGACTGAAGGCAGAGAAACGCCGAGCACTGCTGGAGGAGAAGCAGAGACAGAAACTAGAAAAGAACAAGGTGAGAAAGATGCATGACAACCACATTTAACTCAGGATGTAGGAGCTCAAAGCTCGTCTCTAGTTATTAACACTGAGCTTATATGATTAATTGTTGGTATCTTGTCCATGGATGAATCTTGAGAAACACAGGCGGATTTCTTTTATTGCACAGAGCCACGTCCCACTCTCCAAAATATTCAGTGTTAATTGAAGTCAGGGAGGAAAAATCAACACTATGCCAGTGTTTAATGCTTAGTATAATTTTGACCACTGGAAAATTGCCTGTGCACCAGGGATTTAGTCCCATCTTGAGTATCAGCTGTGATGCCAAGTATTTGCTGTATGCAGCCAATTTTCCACGGGGTCATGAACGTAGATTTTTCTTTGGCTGGAATCTGAGTTAACAATTATTGATCACAGCAGTGGTTTCCAACCTCTTTGGCTGGAGACATCTTAAAATGAAATGTCTTCTTGTGACTTCTTGTCACAAGTTGCACATACCTGTGAGCTGAAAGCAGATCTACCAAAGTTATTTTCCCTTCTGACTGCAGCTCATGTCATTTAATTGTTAAAGGAATAGTTTGACATTTTAAGAAATATGCTTATTTGCTTTAGAGTTGGAGGCAAATGATACATAAAGACTGAAAACTGGAAATTATAATAAAATATATTTACTAATTCTTCTAAAGCTCATTATATGTTAGTTGTTTGTTTGTTCTGTATGTAAACAGAAGTATAAAAATTTCTATTTCTTGGCAATCAACAGCCAAAAGCAGTGACAAGTCTTGAGGTCTTATCAAGTCTCAGATCTGCAGGTGCTGGTTGACGTATTTTGTTACTGGTTAGCAGAGCTTGGCTAGCTGTTTCCCCTTGTTTCCACTGTCAATACAACTATTTAAAAAATTAAAAATCTTACTCAAGTTAAAGCAGAAAGTATAACAAACAATAAGTATCAAAAGTAAAACTATTTGACATCTTCACATCACTTGTTTTGTCTTTCCAATAGTCTTAACACACAAAGATTTTCAAATTAATACAATAAAAGACAAATAAAAACAGCAAATCTGAGAAGCTAAAGATGGTAAATATTTAACATTTTTGCATGAAAAATGATAAAATTAGTTATATTTTCCACTCAACTTTCTGTCAGTTGAATAATTAACTCTACTTGTCGCAGCCTCTCAGATTTATCCTGGAGGGGAACCAACCCTCTGGCTTGGAAACACTGGATTACTCAGTTGTTTTGTCCACATGCAGCTCTGATATTCAACTGATCTGTGGTGAGTGCTTCATCTGGAAACACACTGACTCATTTTAACGGCTCTGACCTCCAGGAGCGATACGAGGCAGCTATCAAGAGGTCCACGAAGAAGACGTGGGCCGAGATCCGCCAGCAGAGGTGGTCCTGGGCGGGCGGACTCAACCAGACCTCCCGCAGAGAAAGTGAGTTCCCCATGAACCACAAACCACAGGGACACTGAAAGAGGCTCAAATACAATGACAGGAATACATGACATCCTCACTGTAACTTGAGTCTTCGCTGCTCAGACTGTGACTCACTGATCCAACTGATGCAATACAAGGAAACAGCTTGATGTCATGAGGGCGGGGAACCAGGGGCAGATGATCCACACAGTAATTTATGAAGCTTCAGTGAATGTTTCTGTCTTTTGGGGGCAAAAATTGGTCTTGAGTGCCAGTTTTCTCCTTTTAAAAGTGATCACAGATGAGCGAAAAGGTAGCTGTCACGAACATGTTTCATTAGATCCGAGGTGTGAGCAGTGTTTTCCAGAGAGCTGTGAGCTAATTTCCCTTTTCAGACAAACATGTGACGGGCTGCTTCTTTTGGACCCGTGACACTGAGGTCAACACAAGTTTCTCTCCTTCAAAGTGCTGGAGATCCTGAATGTGTGCGAGAGTGTGTGATATTTTACGCAAATTTTTGTGCAGCAGAAAAAGTAGTCGTACTCTAAATGTGCCTATAACTATACCACACCCTTCCCATACTTTCCTCAAAGTTCCTCCCCCACCTCTTTCTCCCCCTTTGTCTGAATTCAAATTAATCTCCCTCTAAACTATAATGAGAAGCCAGTTTGACCTCAGGGAAATGGTGAGTCCCTGCTCTCCTCCAGATCCAGACCGAGGGAGCTCTCGGTCTTCGCAGCCCGGCCGCCCTTGTGAACAGTTGTTGTCTGTTGCGTTCTCTCCGGTGCAGGCAGATGCTCGGCCTCCACGGTCAACTTGCCGAGACAGGTGGACCCTGTCATTAACAACAGGCTGTCCAAGTCCTCTGCCACGCTCTGGAACTCCCCCAACAGAAGTAAGGACGACCCGACGTCAATGTCCACCAGGCCTCCTCCTACCCCCCTTCCCTTCCTATTCATCCCCCTCCACCTTCTTCCCTCCTCTCCCCTAATCTTTTCTTTTATTATTATTATTATAACTGTCGTCTCTGGTGGCCTGCCTGCCTGCCTGTGCTTGGTGACTGGTCATTTACCACCTACTCCCCCCCACTCTTCTCACGCTCTCGGTCTCGTATGCATCGTGGTTTTTTTTTATTTCAGTTGGTGGTTGTCATTGATTTGAGTCTCCTCTGCATTTTTGATCAGCCTCCCTTTCACCTCGACATCACTGAGCCATATTCTGTGATATATTTTGGTGTGTTTCATAGGTTTATAAGTTCACATCTTGTCTCGACACCTTCTTTTTTTGGTTGTCCCCCTCCACTTTACTGTTGGTGGTTTGATGTGGTGGTGGTGATATTGGTGGTGGATATTTTAGTGTGACTGTTGCAAATGAACCAATTATAGCAACTAAATGCACATGCATTGTATTAATGGTTTTATGTATTATTTTATGTCAATCTATAGCATGTTTAGACAGAGATTAAGCCTCTCTTGCTTGGTTTGTTATTTACTGCAGCGTATTGCTGCCAACCTGACAAAAAAAAACAAAAAAACACTTGCTTAGTTTCTCTTTATAACATGAAAAGTTCTCAATCTAACACAAGAAGATGTTTTCATGTTTTGAAATATTTTCTCATTATTTCCACATTCTGAATTATTCTGCTTTTACAAGAAACTTTTCTAATGTTTAACCATCTTAGTTTAGCATGTTAGCATGCTAGCATTTGCTAATTAGCCTTAAAGACAAATCATGTGAGGCTGATGAGGATGTTGTTAGTTTTGGAGCTATTAAAGACACACAACATAATGTTACATACTACAATTTAGCACAACTAATAAGGCAGACTGCAAACTGTAAACGTAATTAGTTTAGCATGTTAGCATGCTAGCATTTGCTAATTAGCACCAAGCACAAAATATGAGAGGCTGATGAGGTTGTTTATAAATAAATACAGACAAATACAGACAAGATAATGTTACATACTTAACTTTAGCACAAATAGTAATGCAGACAAACAACTTTAATCAAAGTTACTATCCAAGAATAGCTATGTTAAGTTTGCTAACGTTAGCCACCATTAGCTACAGGTCAAACCAGACCAAGAATATTTATTTGAGCAATGGTGTCTTTTATTGCCCATGAATTCATCATTTGTAAGGTGTCATTTATTCTTCTGTTATTTCTTCTTTTCAAGCTACATGGTCATAAATCAAAGTACTTGACAAATTAAAATGTTGATCATATGATGACAGTAGATGAAAATTTATTGCAGTTAATCACAAGGTGAACATTATATTTAATGGCAATCTATCCATTGGTTATCAGTAGATTTCACTCAAAACCACAAATGTAAACATCATGGTGGTGCCAGAGGAAAAGTCAGAGGATCACCAAAGTCATTAGGATTTGTCCTCTGGGGACCATGGATATCTGTACAAAATTTCATGGCAATCTATGTTAAAGTTGTTGAGATATTTCAGTCTCTAGCAAAGTTGTGGACTGACCACAAAGTCATGCTGCTAACATGGCTAAAACCTTCAGTATGTTGCTTTAACATGAATACAACTAAATAAAACTCTATGTTATAAACGTTTCCTGTAAAACAGAATAATTTAGTATGTTGTAATAAAAAAAAAATAACAGTCAAAACAGTCATGTTGTAAAATGAAACTGAGCAACTGTTTTTTTTTTGGTCATGGTGGCAGCAATACGCTGCCATAATATATTTAATATTTTAATTAACTTGTTATATCAAACTCATTTCATCAGACTCCTGAGTTGCCACATGTACATAAGCAGCGCTGTCTCCATCTCAGATTTGTCTCGCCTCATAACATGTGTCATTATAGATCGTATCACCCGCAGTGCAATCAGCAGTTCGGCTCTCGGGCTCCTCTGTCGCCACAGAGAGACTCAGATTTCGTGCTTGATCATCACTAGCACAGATCCTCCGATACTGCCGCAACTACATGAAAGGACAATTTGGAGCTGAATCATATTTCTGAGCTGGGGTTTATGGTGCTCTGCACAGTGTAATAGTAATAGTGTGGAGGAAAGGGGGTAGGTGGGGTAGGTGGTGTTTATAGATCCAGGCATCAGTCTGCCTCCAGGTGAACAGTCGATCACCAGGCAGCAGTTCGGCCTCCTCTTGCCGCATTGGAGAAATAGGAAGAGGAGGGAAACCGCTGTTGCCTAGCAACAGGAAGGAGGCAGCTGGGTTATCAGTTAGTCATAAAACATGTGAAAATGATCCGTCCAACGTGCAGCAGAGGTGATATATGGTGCTGCCGTATGAGAACAGGCCAGTCTCTGATACAAGGAGTGTTTTTTTTTTTTTTTATGCTTCTTAAAAACGACAAACCTGCTCTGTTGCGATTGCACTATTGCCATCGGTGTTTGTAGGTATCATGCGTACCTCTGCTGACATCGTCAGCACACGTGGGCCGAGCGCAGCATGTTGTCAGCTGAAGTTTTTGTCACGAGAGACAGGAAATCCACACAAAACTGGACTTGCTGTCATGATTCATTAGCTCTCATGTCGAGATGGTACATTCTGTGTCCATCTGTTTGTTGTCGTCTCCTGTGCACTTGTGTGTTTTCTGTTGTATTTTGCTGTGGAGCGAGACTTTTTAAAGGAGCGTGTAAGGTTGTAATGGTAGAACAATTCTTAAAAAAGAGAATAAAACCTATATGATTTCAGTCAGTGAGATGAGGGTGATCTCAATCATCTCATCGTCTCAAAGTACTGCATTCAAAATCTTACTTCAGTAAAAATATAAAAGTATTTCCAGCAAAATTTACTCAAAGTATCAAAAGTAAAATTACTTATTTAAATTACGTTTTAAAAAATCTAATTATTTTCAGATTTTATTACTGTTGCTGATCGCTGGTAGGTCAGTCATAACAGACTCCAAACATTGCTCAACTTTTCTGATTTTATTTTAAATTCTCCTTCAGTTTCCAAAGATACCAAACATGACAGGCTGATGTTTTTTTTAAAAGAAATATGAGAAGTCGCTGATGAACACTGTCTGAGAAAATGAACAGCATTGGCCTTCATGTAGTCATCGGCCAGTATCCGTCCTGCTCACCTGATTTGACACCTTCAGACCGATGAGGAAGGAGCTCAGCAGTCACCATTTTGACACTGATGTTGACCATTTTCTCAGACAGTGCTGACTTGCAGTTTTCAATTAGCCAAAATGATTTAGGGTGGGGTTTATGCATAAAATACTTCACATACTGCTGGATTTTTATCTGTAAAATGGACCAAATTTTATAAACAAATCATATTTTTTGTTTGTAAACTGCAACGCAACTAGTAACTATAGCTGTTCAATAAAAGTGAGTGAAAAGTAGTATAAAGTATAAAGTTGGCTAGAAAATGCTGCACTGCAGTGTTTTTTTCCTGCATTTCAGACATCTCTTTATGATATTTTCTGTGTGAAGAGTCTCAAAGTGTGAGCTCTCACTGCATCATTTAGTTTCATCTTTACGTTTCTATTCCCTTTCTCGTTTTTCTAGTATTTGTCTTGTGTTATATAAAATCCACACACAGGCATCTTTAGTCTCTAACAAATATTTCCTGCCAGACTCAATCAGATTAATCTGACATTAAGTTCGCTTTGCTCATGAGACAATGAGTTCCCTGTGTATGTGTTGTTATTTTTTTCCATCCGTCATTACAATGCTTTGGGTTATTATATCCCGCTGTTGCTGGACGTCATACGTGCTGAGTCTTCATCACATGACAATAACAGTCAGACACACACACTGCATACGTACTAGCAGAATGGTGTTAAGGTCAAACAAACAGCACTAACTGACAGGCCTTTGCACTGCATTGGGTTTGACTGAGGTTGAGTAAACAGCCTCTCTGGCTTTTGTGTGATGTGTTTTTTTATTTATTTATTTTTTGAGTGGTAAGTAATGAAAATTAACTTGGGTTTGCTCTTCTGTGTTTTGTTTTCTAATGTCTGGTACTGTGTGTAACATGGAGGCTAAAGTTCAATCATCCATCTTGTGTAACTTCTCCGTATCTTTGAGTCTGATCGTGTCTGACTGGCAGACTGGAGTAATGAGTTATACAGACATTTTGTAGAGGCTGTGATTATCTCACTGGATGACTGACATTTCAACAGGTGGAGCTAACAAAGGAAAACTTCTTTATGCACCTCAGACCCTCGGTTACCTCTGATATGATATCAGTGTTCCCCCCACAAGTTAACTGTGGAAATCTGGGGGTTTGGCAACATCACTAAAAATGGATTTACATGTGGTAGATAATCTTGCTAACATAGTGTGACTGCTCATGTTTGTTCCTCTCTCAAATCATTTTTACTTTGGTGAGTACAGTGTTATCATGACAAATAAAATTAATGGCCAGAGTTTCAAAAATAAAACTATTGCACTAAACTGTACTTTGTTTTACCTTGTTTTAATATTTTATGTTAATTTTATTCTTTGCTTTTACTGTAAAAGACTTTTCCAGAGGTGCAGAGATGGTTAATGTTTGAATATCAGATTAGCCTGTTAGCTCGCTCACAAAAAACTGATTTCCTTGGCTCCACCTCCTGATTGTTAACATCAACCAGTGAGATTATTTTAAGAAATGTCTCTGTAATTGCAGCGTTCAGGTGCCGGTGGAAACATCTGCACAGTTTCTTTATTTTGCTCATGTGCACTTGTGTTGCTTCTTGCTTTTAAGAGGTTATGAGGGATCATCTGGTTAAATAAATACATGTTAAAATGTGTTTATTTACATCTGACAAAGGCAAAGTTTTGAGTTTTTTATTCACCATCATAACCTGGAAACATTTCCTCAGACTTTTCAACCTCATCATCTGACTTTCAGTTTGTTTGAGGAGGAGTTAAGTTTTCCTGATGCTTTCAGCAGCACATGAATGCAGCATATGAACTCCACTCTGCATCAGACTGAGGCAGAATATAGTCAGTGTGTGTGTGTGAGAATATGTGTGTAAAAGTGTGTGTGTTCAGTATCTTCAGAGAGAAGCGGTACATCTCCTGCAGTGTGTGTGTGTGTGTGTGTGTAAGATGAGTTATCTCCTGTGTGTTCACGTGTGTGTAGTGTGTGTGTACTGTACCTCAGTAACCCGACACTGACGGCGCCCTCTTGTGTCAGCCCGCAGTCTGCGTCTGAGCCCGTGGGAGAGCCGGATCGTGGAGAGGCTTATGACGCCGACGCTGTCCTTCCTGGCCCGCAGTCGCAGCGCCGCCACCCTCCTCAACAACAGCGACTCTCGTGAGTGTGAGACCCCGACCACGTCTTTAACATCAGTGTACCCACGCTCCTGTGTGAAAGGAGAGACAAACTGTCTGGTCTCCTTTAGCTCTCTATGTTTCTGTTCACATTTTTATGAATAACTCTTCAAAAAACAACCTCACCACAAAATCCATTTAGCACCAGCTTTCATCACACCACACACTGTTTATCTGATTTATCCAAAATGGAAACAGACCTCACAGTGGGATTGTTTTCTCCACAACAGTTTCATTGGTGATTAATCTGTCGATTAATCATTTAGTCTGTATAGAACGTCATGTCTTGTTTTATGTAGACAAGAGGCAAAAACCTCAGACATTTCAATTTACAGTGATGTAAAACACTGAAAAGCAGCAAAAGTCTCACATTTCAGAGGCTGAAACCAGCAAATATTTGGTTTTTTTGCTTCAGACAGAACTTGTCTCTTTATCTTTTCCCTCCTCTCTTACTCTTTCTCTCTTTATCTCCATGAATCTTGAAATTCAGGCTGCAACTAACAGTTATTTCATTATTGATTCAGGTCACATATAATTACAGGATATATATAGATATATCAGGAAATAATGAAAATCGCAGCTTCCAAATTCCAAGATTATGTCTTAAATTTGCTGGTTTCATCCAAACAACAGTTCAAAATACAAAACAAATCAATTTCAATCAGAGAAAAACATCAAAATCTCACATTTGAAAAGCTGAAACCAGCAAATATTTGGCTTTTTTCTTTAAAATAAATGACTTCAATGATTAATTGATTGTTAAAGTAGTTATCAAAGTGATTTCTGAGGGGAAATGGAGGCACAGCTGCAGTAAAAATGAAGCTACAAAAGGCAATAAGATGATGAAATCAATAAAATTGCATTTAAAAGAACAATAAAATAAGCCACCCCCTCCTCAGGTATCATCGCTGTATCTGTGAGTTGGTTTTGAATGATCGTCTCGTAGTCGTGTTGTTGTTTTTACCTCTGCATGGTGTGTATGTGTGTGTGTGGGCCCTGACCTCGGCCCTGCCGCTGCTCTCTGCATGTTTATGTGTCACTCAGACTCTCACCACTGCTCCCGTTCAGCCTCTGCCAGCCTGAACGCCTGCTCCCATCACCACCCGCACCAGAACGCCGCCGAGCGCTGGAGGGTCTCCTCCGCCAGCACACCGGACATCACCCAGCGACAGCGCCGACGAAACTCAACACCGGTAGGCAGGAAAGCTGAACACATGACGACACAAACCTGCTGTGGATTTATACATGTTTATGCGTCTGTGCCGGTGACAGTATCTCAGGAACATCTGTAGGGAAGTTCTTCAAATATGGTTCAGTCATTCACTTGAACTCACGGATGAAGTGATTAGCATTTGGTGGCTAAAGGTCAAAGGTCAAGGTCACTGTGACTTCATTAAAGGTGTCTTTCGGCCTTGTGACCATGATATCTCTGTAACACCTGGAGGGAATTTCTTCACATTTGGCTCCAACATTCACTTGGACTCAAAGTGAATTGATTGCATTTTGGTGGTTGAAGGTTAAAGGTCACTGCAACACAACCCAAGATTTCACACGCTGATTAAATGCAGCTGCACTGGTCTCGTTTAAGTTGATCTTTTGTGATGTTATCTATCATCTTTGCATCTTTCATGCCCAAAAACGGCAAAGTATTGAATGTTTCTTACTGTTTTTTCCCTCTTTTTGGCATTTTTGAGCAAAATAAATGGTTTATAACATAATGTAGTGATGTATAATAATTTTAAAATTATTGAATAATGTGCAAAGGAAATGAACTGTCACGACAGACATGCTTTTTATTCTATAACAGTATCAGTTGACGATGTTGATGTTTAGCAGACTTATCAGCTTTCACCTGCAGTGATAACTGGTTATTTGTGTCACCTCTTTCTCCAAGGTGGATAAAAAGAAGAAAGAGAAGAAAGACAAGGAGAGGGAGAATGAAAAAGAGAAGAACGCCCTCACAAAAGAGAAAGTGCAGAAGAAGAGACAGACGACATCACCTGTCACTACGACCACAAGATCCAGGCCAGAGACCAGGTACGACCAGTCACGTGGTCGAGTTTGTAATCGGAGAAATGTTAAATTAATCCTGTATTGAAGACTTAGTTCATGTAGGAGAGAGAAACAGAGAGAGGGAGAGCATGTGTGTCCCTGTGCTTTATCTTTGGAGCAGGTTAATGTCTGACAGATGGTCGAAGGTGCTATAATCTAACGACTAAAAGAGACTTGGCTGGACACAGTTCAGTCAGCAGTCTGCCAACAGCAGGTCTGTCTGTGTGCCTGTAGACAGAGAGGGGTTTTCCTGACTGATGCACAGATAGAAAAAGATGGCTCTCTGCCTCCCCTCCTCTCACATTACACCCCCTCCACCTTCAGCCAAAGACTCATGGCGAATGGATGTGGGGTTTCAGATCGGGTCACTCATATCTTCCACATGACCTAGTTATGGGGTTTTCTGCGCTGCACTGGGAACCTCATTACCTTTTCCTCCACTGCTGTGAAATCTCATCTCCTCTGACTCTCTCTCCTCTATCTCCTGCTTCTGTTTCACCTCCACCTGCGTCTCCTCTCTCCTCCTCAGCACCCCAAAGCCCAAAAACAGACCTCCGTCGCCTGCCGCCCCCAAAAGCCGCCCCTTGTCCCCCTTGGTGCCAGCAGCAGCAGCAGGAGCAGCAGCAGCTGCTGCCTCCAAGACCCCGATGGGCAAGAAGACGCCTCCTCCCGGCGCCAAGACCCGACCCAAACGGGCCCAGACACCGGCGAGGGTACAGCCCCAGACGGTCACTGCGGTCGCCGTGGAAACAGGCCACGAACCCCAGCAGCCCGACACCCCAGAGGAGAAAAAGAGTGAGTGTTGTTGCCATGGAGGCGATGCCCCGGCTAGCTTCAAGGTGACCCTGGAGGTTATTTGGCCGACGTCCATGTTGTGTAAACACAGAGAGTGAGAGTTATTTCCACGTTTACAGTTTCAGTTTCAGTTTCTCACCAGAAATTCTTAAAAACTGCGGGAGAGGTGAGAGAAATGTTGAGACACCGATCGCAGGAATAAACTTCACAAGCAGCAGTAAATGTTTTCAGAAGTTTTTTTAGCCCTGGGTTTTGTCTGTCAGGATACATCCACACCAGCTGGATGCAACCTGACAGGAAGCTCTGACATAAATACTGTGACTCCTCTGTGATGTGTGAAGTCCCCATTAGTAATATTCTTCTGAAACAAAAAGCCAGAATTACAATAAAAACTAAGAATTTAAAATGTGGTTACAGGTTTTCAGATCTGTATTCATAAATCTAAATGTAGTTTTTAGTAACACTTTAACTGCCCTTTTTTAGTATTAGAAGCTGTATATTGACATTTATAACACACTATAATATAGTTGTTAGCAGATCTAAGTGTTTATATATGAATTGGAGGCTGCTGTATAAACAGATAATAAAACGCAGATGTAATAATATAACATATATAACACAGAATACCTCCCTACAACTACATTATAGAGAGTTTTTTTTATAGTGAAGTGCTTCAGACCATTAATGATACTCAAACTGAGGTTGAGTACAATGTGTCCTTTGCTGATTTGATATAAAAGCAAGAAATAGAAGCTTTAGTATTTTTTATTTTATTCTTTATGTGCTCACGACTTCTGACACCAAACCTGTGCCATCTCCAGCTCATGTTTATGGTTACAGGTTTCATTTTGATCATGTCTGTTTTGGATAAATTAGCTTCACACAGTGACTTCTTACTTGGCTGTGGATGTGATGTGGTGTCCTCTGATATCTCTGTAACACATGGAAGTAATTTCCTCAAATTGGGCACAAACGTTCATTTGGACTCAAGGATGAACTGATTAGAATTTGGTGGTCAGAGGTCAGAGGTCAAGATATGTTGCTCATCTGTCTGTGGGGATTTTTCCTCTCCTCATTCTTCACTCCGGATGTTATGAAGCAGAAGCGTCACCTGTCCTCTTCACCTGTCGTCTCTCTAACAGACTCCAGTAACGTTCCTGCCATCGTGGTGTCCTCTGCACCGGTCACGCCTCCTTCCCTCAGCCCACCGGTCGTATTAGCAGCTTCTCCTGCTGTGCCGCGCGTAGAGCCGGCTGCGTCTCCTGCCACTAATCCTGCTCCTTCTGTTGCCGCCGCTGCACCGGCTGCCTCCACCCCAGCTGCACCGGCCAGCAAGCCGTCGGCAGGCACCAACGACCCGGAGGAGGCTGCTCGAGCCCTCGCAGAGAAACGCCGGCAAGCCAGAGAGCAGAGGGAGCGGGAGGAGCAGGAGCGTCTGGATCAGGAGCAGAGGAACAGGTCATCTGTTTCATTCATTTGTCAAGTTTACCCGACTGTCAACAGTGTATGGAATTAAATTTCACCTTTACGGCCAAGAGACAAAAGATTGAAAAACTGGGATTTGACAAAATAACAGAAACACCTTACAAACATGACGAAATCCAACACAACAGTCCTGCAATAAAAACATCCTCTAAACTTGCATTGTATTGCATCACACTGCAGGTTTATCAGGTTTATTCTGTCCCTCCTTTGTTGTTACCTGTTGCAATAATTCTATTTGATGTATTTATTGGTGCAATAATTTTAGTTTTACAAGTCCTGATTTGATCATTTCTCTGAAAGCCTGGAAAGAGCTGCAACATTTGGCAGTGATTACAGAAAAATATGAATTTCCTTGACAGAACAGCTTTTAATCCAATTTGAATTCATTATTATGGAAGCTTTGTTGTTACATTCATTACGTGCTGCCTGTTGACAAACATGTTCAGCTCCACCGCTAGAACTATGTTGCTCTAGAAATGAAATAGTTATTTGTAGTTTTACAATTTGAATTATGTTTATTTCCACTACCTGTAAATATACGTGATATAATGAGTCTGCATTTAAGGTCAAATTATACGTTTGGGAACACTGTACAAAATAAGTAGAAAATGATGAATTATGATGAATGAATTTTATTTAAAGTTCACTTTAGAGAGGATATTTGTCATGTTTTCATTATTTTAGTGGGCCAACCAAGTAAATTGTACATTAAGTCATTAATTTCAAGAGTGTCGCATAAATCAACATACACTGATTTGCAGCTGAGTCCATTTGCTTTCTGATATAATCCACAAAAATCTTAATAAATCTATCGTACGAGTCAGACGCAGAAACTCATCACCTCCAAAACATATGTGGAAATCTGAGCCACTTCTTAGAACAAGGAAGGAGGTAGATTTCCTTTCTTAAAATAATCATTAGCTATAAAACATTAAAGCCTGCTGGGCTCCAATAGTTTCTACATTGTACTAAGTAATGAAATATTTCTCCCACAATCACTGATCCTCCACTGATCAATATATAATATGAGCTGTATATGTCTTCAGATCCCATGGAGGAGGCGGCGGTCTGGAGGCCGAGGAGAGGAAGCGCAGAGGAGGAGGCTCGATTCATATTACAGCAGCGTTTGAGAGACGAAGCTCAGCTGAAAGCCAAGGAGGGAGAAAGAGGCGAGGAGCCAGCCAAAAGCCGAGCGTGAGGAGAACGAGAGGATGCAGGAGACAGGTCAGTGACCAGAACTGTCTGTACCCCAAAATTATAAAGATAAGGATTCACACAGACCCTGAAAACTCTTGTGATTTGATAATTAGCATTTAAATATTTTTGTTAATGAGTTGCTTTAGAGCTATATTTGATTTTGGGGGTTGAAGCTTTCTCTGCATCTTTAGTTTATAACTTGTGGTGATGATTACTTCGATTAAAGCAGCTGTTTCTAAAGCAACAGCTTGACATTTTTTGAAAAAAATAGAAGTAGGTGACTTCATGATCAAGAATCAGAATCAGAATTGGTTTTATTTGGCCAGATAAGATAAGAATTTGTCTTGTATGTTGGAAAAAAATAGTACTGTTAAACTATAAAGTGAATAAGAAACTAAAAAAGTGTTCAGATGAATGAGAGACATCGTGTTAATTTGTTACAGGCTAACTGTTTCACCCCTGTTTACAGTCTTTATGCTAAGCTTTTGGCTAACATATGCTGGCTGTAGCTTCATTAAGGATCCCTGATTTCAGGAACATAATTAAAAATCCATTAAGCACCCTGCTGATGTCTGTGGGAATTCAAATCTGAGCCCCTGCACTTAAACTTCTGCCACTGTGTGAGACGGATCATCACTGCTCACTGTAAATACTCCAGGCACTGAAAACCCTTTAATTTTCCAGTATATTAACCAACATGAATCCCTGTGATCTCTTTAATAGCAGTGCTTCCATTTACCATCTGGGCAGATTAATGGTATCCGAGTTGTCAAAGTGGGAGTGGAGGTGGGGTGAAGGGGGGAGTTATCTTTACTGTACATGAGCCCAAAACATCAGGCTCCCTGGTCTGCTCTCCTCACCCTCTGATCACTGGCATCTGTTGATTAGACGGCAGAGTACGTGCTGTCCCGGACGCATGTGTGTGGCCACGCCTGAGCCCCCTGATCATTGTAGAGAGCCTTGTCTGCCCGGCAGATGCCAGCTGGTGACCTCCATAATGGTGATGATGGGCTGCCAGATCGGATGGATAGCGACGGGGCCTGTGTTGCTCTTTTAACTTGACCGGGCTCTGCAGTGGCTGATGGGTCGATACAGTGTCAGTGCACCACGCCTCAGCACTCCAGCCACAAGCCACCCGCCTTACTCAATTCCAATTCATTGTTCCCACCCTGACTGGCAGACTCGCTGAGACTGGAGTGGCCTCACATTTTCAGATCTCACTTCACCTCAAGTGTGTGGAAACACCATAAATGAGGCAGTGCACTGTGGTTAAACATGGGAAACAGCAGATTTTAAACCCAGCAGGTTGCCGTAGTTTCATGGTGGCTATGATTTACGCATTAATACGATACTTTTGTTTCTTACTGCTGACTTTAACGCATCTGTTAAGTCTAAATGGCCGGTGAGGCGTAAGAGTTACTCTGATAATATCAACCTGAAGCTCTGAAGGCTGTAGAGCAGTACCGAGTATGTGCTGCCCCTGGTGGTTAATATTTAGATTTCAATTACAGCACGCTTAACACACAAGGATGTATATGTACATTTAGTTTATTTTGGGAGATATGCTTCAGTGCAGCAGGACCTTAAGTAGGTGCTATGTTAAATAAACAACCACCCATACATACAACATCAAAAAGACCCAGAAGCCCTCTGTAGGCAAGAATTAGTGACTTAATTGATTTGGGAGGCCATGTATAACCAGTGAAGGTCATTGAGCAGCGGAGTGACATGCCCTTTTAGGGCTGATTGATTGAAGACCAGACACGCCACTGCACTCTGTACGGTCTGTAAGGGTGTCAGCAGGAAGTTAAGGGCCGCCTCCAACACACACTGCTGCTCATGAAACCTATTTATCAACATTTTATCCGCAAAACTAAGACTGTTTCTCATCTGAGACAGACTGAGACTGTGGAGGTAGGGGGTCAAAATAGGACTTTTGGCAAACACCACAGTTTGTTCAAGCGTGTCATTACGAATCATCAGCTCTGGCTGGGCACCTACAGTTGTCATTGCCTTTATTTCCCTCCCTGTGGAAAACAACACAGGGCACCTGAGGTATCTCCCAGTCAGTCTCACAAAAATTAAATGTTTCAAAACTCAATTTTGCTGTAGGTTTCGCTGAAAATGACTGACATGTTGCTTCATCTTGTCTTCAATCATAAATTAAAACTAACTATGTAACGACGATGCATGTCGGCTTAATGCTCAAGCTTAGGCACAGGTTTTTTCAATGGATGAGGCTGCCAAAGCCCGTGAGGAGGCCGAAAGGCCAGCGCATAGGAGAGGGAGAAACACTTCCAGAAAGAAGAGCAAGAGCGATTGAGGAAGAAGGTGAGGATGAGGAGAGAGCAACATCTTTTAGAGTTCAGAAAGTCACACTGAGTTCAATCCGGTACTTCCTCTGCTTAAATAACAGCAGAAAGCTCAGTAACTGATCTCTGTCTGATCTGCACAGCGCTCGAGAGATCAAGAAGGACTCGAAGAGTGATGGTATTATATAATAGTGTGATTCATCAAACAGAACTGAAACTTCCTCTTGTCTTGTTGAAATAACAGACGCTTCCTTTTGTTCTTTATAATCGCAGAAGGACGTCAAAGCCTCCACAGGTCAACGGCAAAGACACAGAGCTCATTAAAGGTAATGTCACATGTCAGGAATGACATTATGATGCCTTTCAGGATCTTATAATCTCATTACGTGTCATTTATCTTTCAGCTCCTGGAAACCTGGACGCTAAGACATCAGTGCTCAGCCCGTCACATGCCTCTGGTCCTGCTGTGAACGGTGGGTTCCAGCCCACTGGCCACCAGAATGTATGCCGCGCTAATGGAGAGACGAGCGACTTCGAGTGAGATCATCCAGTTGAACAAGGAAGTGCAACCCTGGTCAACAGTAGAGCGGCTGGTCAGCGAGCCGATCCTAGCGCTCGAGGGAGGAGAGAGCCCCTTCCTGATGAAAACAGGTCTTTATGAAGCCTCAGCATGTTGCAGGTACAGTGGTGACGTTTAGGAGCTGTAGTCATTAATCACTGATTAATTACAGCTGTTTTACAACCAAAAGTAGTTTTCACTCCAACACTTCGGCCTCAGTTTTAAAGGCTTATTCAGTATTTCATTAGAAAAATCCTGATGTGAGCATAGATTCATAACTTATATCAGTTTAATCACCTTATTACTCCATTTATTTACCTTCAGGCTGCATTCAGGGTCCTGGACCCAAAGCAGGGAATCATTGTCATGTGATCAAAGAGTTTTGTGAGAAACAGTTTGATAGACAGATTTTGTGAAAAGTTGCCCACAGTTTAGACATTAACTGTTGTGGGACCAGTGGAAGAGTTTAAAGGCAGTATTAAGTAAGGGTGTAACGACTCTGGAAACCGAGGACCGAAACTACAAAAACAAAGGTCCACAGTCTGGGGCAAAATGTCTTAACAGATTTAGACTGAAACCGATTTTGGATTCAGGCCATGTATATACACTAACAGTTTTTTTTTTAAACAGAGTAGAAAAGTTATGAGAACTGATCCAGTGTTACTGTTTTATTTTTGTTCATTACTGAGTAAAATGAGAAGTTTTCAAAAGGAGATCATGCCTCTTATTTTTTCTACAAGACATATATAGGCCAAATCAAGGTGATGTGTTTTCAGTGACCACCTTACCCAGCCCCACTCACTACAGGTGCAGCTTTATTTAATTTTATGTAATTAGAATTACTCTATAAAATAAAAGCTTATTATAAACGTACTGCACAAAAGCACAATGTAGCATTTCTGATTCATTCAAGAGACGTGATACTGTCAGGTATCTCAGGTGTGTAAAGAGATTTTTGTTGTATTGTTTGTGCTAAATGAATGATGGTAGTTTGTGTTTTCTTGGGAGGCAATGTTCTGGTACAAGAGTTGATCCTGAGACATTTTTATTGCATTAAATTAACTCTTGTGTCGAGCTAGCTTTCTGTCCGTGAAGGAGGATCAGTGGAAGAAGTAGTGAACTCCAGTATGAGAGAACGTGATCAACATTTGTAAACAACCGTAATCGACTAAATGTTTTAGCTCTTTGTTGTAGTTAACACAGGTAAAATAAGGGAAAAATCCAAATTATAAGATGAATTCTGCATATTCTGCTGCAACATAAACAAAACTTATGAGAGGAGCTTTTTTAACGCATCCTTCAGCTCACCTTCAGTTATCCTCCCTCGTCGTGTTTCTGCAGAGGTCCTGTGAGTCCCCACATCCATGGAGACGCTACTTATGTCTCTCGGTTGTTTTATGAGATTCATGCCACCACAGCAGCGGCTATAAGAATAGTGTGCCAAACAAAAAAAAACAATGAACCGCGCTGGACGCCACATTTCCTCCACAGTATATCTGCAGAGGACAGTAGGCAGGAGGAGGAGACGGACTCTGCTCTGAAAAAGAAAAATAACTCATCTGAAGTTATTAAGAAAAAAAAAGTAAACAATAAGTATTTCCTCTTGTCTTCGTTATGGTGCAGCACGGTTGTTTTATTGAAAATGTCAAGGGCGTAGATTTTAATGGTGCAATCTTAAAGATGACTGATTGTAAAATAAATGAAAATACAACATAAGACCTTGAAATATATAATATTTTGGACAATGGCTGTTATTATTACTGTTGTTATGATATTGTTATTGTTATCTTTAAGTTGAACAATGTGTGTGTGTGTTTTTGTCTTCAATTATTGAGTTATTTAACATGGGGAGCATTGTAAGGACTGGGCCACAGACAGTGCGAACAAGCACGAGCCTGATGTTTGTGGGCCTCCTGTTACAGGGGATCTGTGAACAAGCTTTATGAAAGGGAGCAGCTTCATGCTTATCTATGTGAAGATCAGACACTTTCTACACAGTGAAACAACTAACACTGTGAATTGGGCGAGAAAGTCTGATATTTTCAAGTATCAGCCCCTGATGTGGTGTTTATCTTTGAGTATTTTCATTTAATTTACCCTTTATACCTCTATTCCACTACATTTCACAGGAAATTATAAATTTTTATTACTACATGTATCTAACAGCAAAAGTGACTCATTACTTCTACTAGATCAAGTCCTTTATATAGACGGATGTTTCATTATCTAACAAAGTATTAAGCATATAACACAGAAAGGAGCCATTTTCAAGTAATTTTTTATTCCTGAAGTACATTTTACTACTACTATTTATGTTATTTAAGTAACATTTTAAAAGGTAGGACTTTTACTTTTTAGCAAGTATGGAGTTTTGCTGCTGTTACTTAAGTAAACAATCTGAATTTGCTTCTTCCGGCTATTGATTTTGTAATAAGGCTGCAAAATTACAGTATAAAGGGCCATAATAAAATCTTCAGTTTGCTGCTAATGGTTCCAAAATGATTAAAAAATGTTACTTAATAAGCAGAGTTTTCAAAAATACCTACTTCATCAGTAGTTTTACAAAAATAATTCTGAATGGGCCATTCTGCATGATGAGTACATGCTGTTTAGGTATCGCTAATATAATATAATAATATTTTAATGTTGACATTTATTTATACTTTTACTTCAGTAAAAAATGTGATTCTACTTTTAGCATTTCTGTATCACTATTTTTACCTAAGTTAAAGTTTTCATTGCTCCCTCCAGAGCTGGGTTTAACCAAATCCACTGTAAGTTGTTTAGTATTTTGTACAGATAATGAGTTAAAGTTTACTGTTCACGCTTTGATCCAGAAGGTGGCAGCACTGCTTTGAAACATGAACCTTCAACCTGAATGTCTCTGGTCGGCCAGTATCACTCTTTGCTCAGAGTTTCATGAAGGTGTAGTGCTTTGCTCTTTTTCTGCATCGATAAAACACAACTTTGTGGAAAAAGTTCATAAAACACATAGTTTAATTATGTATTTGTGCTTGTTTAATGTGTGTTTAAATGGGGTCCGAGAGTACTGAGTTCATCTGCACACACTGACAAACGCCTTTTACCTAAGGTATGCAGGGATAACTAGGAAAACCTTATAAGTAAAAAGAAATCACTGTAAATAATGTATCTGTAAGTTAAAAGTCAGCATTAGGGTGAAAACTAAACAGAATACTTGAAGTTAATCACTTCAGAATATAATCTGGATGTATTTTCAGAGATGGGACAGGATTTTGATCAAAATGGGATCAAATGGGATAACCTATTGAGCTATGTAGAGTCAGTCATATGGATTGTAAACCCTATTTTTTGTAATATTGTATTCAGCAACAGTATTCAAGTTTGTTTTGTTTGTTTAATGCACAGAACATGATTGATTTGAACTTTTCTTACTTTATTTGACAGTAGTCAGAAACAACTTTGCGACTGTCTCTGAAAGTTGGATTTTCAGTATAAAGTAAATGAAATGTTCAGAATTAACAGGGTCCTTCTGTTTCCCAGAACCAGTCTGTGTTTGTTTACAGGTTTCAGTTTGCACATACAGAGAAGATAAATGTTTGAGGTGTGGGTCCAGCCAAAGGATCAAAGGTGTGCATGGGATTTTCTGTCTTGACTTGCTATGATGCACTCTAGCAACATCAAATATTAGAAGCCCTGTGGTCGCGCTTCATCGCTGCAGCAGGCACTCAGTTTCTGTACACAGTGCATTCTGTCACAGGATCAGAGCGATTGTGATGTCTAACAAATACAGTGGACCTTGTTTTACAAGGACCACGCTGCCATTTGGCACAGAGATGTGATTCTAGACACGCTGTTTGTGTCTATTTGCTTCGGTTTGGATGCAGATTTATTATTAGAAGGCTTACTTCCACCATACAACGCAGCAGCGCTGCATCCAAAGAGAGACTTCTCAGTTTACCCCTATATAAATCACTAGACCCCATTCACTTTCTCTGTCTGAGCTACACTCAATTCACACAGTTCTATTGTGCTCTATTGTTTGTCTCTCTGTTCACTTGTTTTACTCCCCTATGCATTAAATATGCAAAACACAACTTGTTGAATTACAAATTGATTTGTTAATTTCCGACACGGTTTTCTTCTTGTTCTCAGTGAGTCATTAAGGTTATATATGGAAGGAAGATGTAAATCCAGTTATGGGTTCTTGTCTTTGGCATTCAGTAACAATTTATGGTTGTGCAGAAATGTCTGAATAACTATGATGTCAAACTGTAGCTGGAGAGGTGACAAGGCACGCATAAACACTGTGTGATCAGCATAAAATGGTGTAGAAAATGATGTGCCACAGAACTTTGTGGTAATCCTTTACTTATTAGAACTATGGCTCAAGGGATGACAATGTTGGTTTGTCCACCACTTGTCCAGACTAAATTATCTCAATAACTATTGACAAAACATGTGAAATTTTGTTCCTAGATTCATGATCCCAGATGATTAATCCTGATTTCTTTGGCTTCCATCATGAGGTTGACATTCATCTCAACAACTTACTTCATTTAATTACTGTGAAATTTGGTACAGACATTCATGTCCCCTTGGATGAACTGTCATAACTCTGGTGAAGCTTCCATTATCCTCTGTAGCACCATTATCAGCCAAAGACTTGACGAGACCACAAACACCTGCTGAACAATGACATTCCCCCAGTGTCTGTGCTTTTTGTTTTATGTCCAGTGGTCCTGAACAGTTGGGATTATTGCATGCCAACCACCTTATTATGATATGAAAAGCATCTGTCCAGGTTTGAATATGTGCAACAATGTGAGGCCCTTTACCTTCTTTTCAAGTTTGTATCTCTGAACCTCATTGATCCATTGGCTTATTGTCGAATCAAAGTGGGAGCAACTAACAGGAAGAGTTTCAGTGTCTCTTTGAACGAGCATGAATTACAACCATAGCTACTTAAATGTACATTGGACTTCAGCCAGCAACAGGAAACAAATTGAAAAGACGTGTCATGTAGCTGAGTGGATTCAGCCTTCTTCACATGACCTAATTAAATGAAGATAAATGATGTTGAGCATTTTAACGCTTAATCTGTCGGTGTGCTCGCTAGACACACGAGGCATACTACATACAACTGACAGATCTTCTCAACAGTTTTCAGATGAACATTATTGAAACGCTTCCTGAGAGTGACCTATTATAATTCAGATGCAATTTCACCAAGTGGTTGCTGTCAGGAGAGTTAGTTGCAGGAGGCTGCACGTTCTAACACCTTTCACTGAGGTTTCTTCTTCACACCGTCGCATGGGCAAGGAAGCAAGACGCCATTTTCCTCTGTCCACAACACTTACCTCGCTGCAAGGTGAGCCATTTTCTTTTCACTTGCCCTGTACTTTCGCATGCATGTTTTATATGTTTTGTGCTGTTATGTTTTACATAATACACCTTAAAAATAGTTCAGAGAACTAACTTCAGTTTTCAGAGAAAGTAGACATTATAGTTTGACTTTAGGTCTCAATGACTCCACCGCTTTTCACTTCAGTTCCTTATTGAATAAATGAAGACGATGCTGAGAACAGAATAACAGGAGGGGGTAAATATTAGCAAAACTTAAAACAACAGAAGATAATTAAATAAAGCAAAATAGTCTTTACAGATTTCTTATTAGCACAAAATTTAATAGTATCTCAGTAAGTTCAGTATTGTTTATTTCGATGAATGTTTGCTTCAGAGAGAGCAAAAAGTTGGTTGTTTTATAAAGAAAGACTAGAAAATAATCTGAATGCCATGGCAGATGCAATAAGACTCTTATGATATATAAAAAATACCTTTTTACTAAATAAAAATCTATTATTTTTTCTTTATGTGGCTATTTTTTTGCTGTTTTTGTTTTTTTGCTTGTCGTTTGCTCTGTTCTATTTTAATGATGACACAAATGCCCACAAGTTTCATGTTGCAGTGAGTAAACGCCAGAATCCTTTTTAGTCTTATTGACTTTATTTCACTTTAACCCATGACCTCACCTGGTCGTGCTGTCCTCTCGCCCCTTGAATCCAAACCTCCGTGAGACGATAAATACCAGAACAGTGAGTGACAGACATGAGCCAGGTGGCTCCATTGCGGTCAGCTAAGAGATTTGTCAGGGGTTAATTTTAACTTTGGCACGCCCAAGTGTCCAAACACCTGTGTTGCAAAGGAAAATGACAGTGAGTAGGAACTGTTTGCATATTCTCTGTCGAAGGTCAACAAGGTGACTCATCACCGCGTGCCGACTGAGTTGTGGCACCAAACAGGCTTTTGTGCAGACCGTGGACTGAGTGACAGACGTTAGTTTAAGGCCCAGTTGCATTTCCTCTCAGTCCTTGGCTACGGTTAGATCAAATAGAAAAATATCTGAACTGAAGCTTCAGGGCTGTGATGCACCAGATTTCTTTTTTTTCTTTTTTCTTTTTTGGATTTAAGATTTGTAAAGCTCGCCCTTCTTGGCAACACACACATCATCAAAATGTCTTTCCTTTAGAATAACATATCCTTGCCGATCTGACATGCAGTCACACATCAAGGGAATTCAAAGTGTTGCAGATATAGGAATTAAAACAACATATACAGCTAATTTAAAAAAAACAATAACAAAATAGAATAAAAACAAATGAGCACAAAAAGTGAGACAGGAACATCATTAAAAGAAGAACAGAAACAAGGAACATACAAGTCACCATAAAAAGAAGAGAGAGAAATAAAAACCACAAATAAAAATACTCAAGCATAGGCTTTCTTTGTGCTATAATTTACCAGCCTTTGTGCAGGTCAAACATTATGTCATGATATTGACTTTGGTGTAATGATATACTGTCTGCAGCAGTAGTGCCCCCAGACAGTGGATATGAATATTACTTGGACTGTGTTATAATGGTAGTGAAATGTATAAAATATATTGCTCATAGAAGATGGAAAGCCAGGGGAGTGTTAAGATAAAAATGTATAAAGAATAAAATAAACAAGTGTACAGAGGAAGATTGAGACAGAGCTGTGCCCATGAGACTTTCTGACTCACCATGTGGGATCACAGGTTCCCTAAGGTCAACAGGGTATAATGTGACTCCACCAGGACTAAACTTACAAGCAGGGAAGCCAGTGATTCAAATATGTACCCCATTTAAATAACTTTATTCTCTATATCTTTGTTACTAAACATGCCTCTACCAAGACTGAGATGCATACCTTTGAATTGCTTCTTTGAATAGATACCGACATACTCATTCATCCCATAGGAGAGAAGTGACTAATCTCCAGGGGAAACCATCAGACAATTCCCAATGCTAATATAAATAGAGTCTTTGGGAGGATCTGATATTTGTTTCAATCAATTTCATATGTCCAGTAGAAAACACATCTGAGAGATGAGATGGTGACAATTTTAGTAACTAAGTGTATTTGTGTTTGTCTCTGAGTATTCAGGCTGGAATCTGTCTCTCTGTGATAGGAGGTACGTGCCCAGCCGATAAAATAGTGCGTGGGTACAACAAACAGTGAAGACACTGCTGATTTTCAGTTTAAAAGCTGTGCCACAAGACAGTTTGGGTGGACTTCTTCCAATTATAGACCAACAAAGAAGCTATGTATTTCACAGATGATGGTAAAAGTTCTCTTGATTGTTAACAGAAGATCTTGATGATACCGTACTGCGGTTACATGCAACTGATGCTGGGTAAACTGAAATTAGTTTTATGAATTAATCCACAAATAAACAAAGCACATTAATCAACATTTCTGCATTCTTTGGCACAAATTAATCGTTATATGAATCAGTTTCGACATCTGAAAACCAACATATGGATACACAAAAGTTGTTCTTTACGGGAAAATATCCATGAAGACGGGAATAATGTAGATTTGTAAATTCCACTATTAAAGCAACATAATGCACAACTGGTGAGGAAACTTGGAAGACTAATGTAATTTTGTCATATGACACAAATATGAACCATAAGAAAAATGTAAATAAACCAGCTTAATGCCATTCCAGCAGCAAGGCAATTTTTTGATTATGAGATCAAATCTGAGATGTTTACAGTAAATTCACCATGGAACATTAAGATTTGCAATACTATCGGCCAACACCAACTGACATGATAAAGGCTCTGAAGGTGAGTCATTCTTTATTGCCCCATCCTCAGGGACGAGGATCCAGTGATAAAGAATTGAACAGCTGCAAAACCTCCCATTGTTCCCTTTGTCATTTTGTGGCATTTCCATAATCAGTAAATGGACGACACAAGTTTATGTTCCACAGATCTTAGTAGAGAAAGTAGCACTTACTGCTGGGAATCCAAGTATGAATCCGTAAAGCTATCCTTATGTAGGAAAAGATAACAAATTATAATAAGAACTATTTTGTAGCAAATATTTTATATATATAAACTAAATGAAGCTAATAGGGAAGATAAGATAAAAGATGGAGGCTGTATTATACAGTATTCAGTGAAGCTTGATTAAAACATGCCAATTAATCAACTTATGTAGACAGATAATATAAAGTAAATGTAGCTTTTGGGGAGTCAAGGCCTCTGTTGGGACTGTAACCTTACTTTTTCACGTCACATTGATTGATTTCAATTTTTTCCTGCTTTTAAGTCTGAAATAAACAGTAAATAGTGGATTAACGTCTGGAGAGATGCTCGTTTTCAATCTCTGTGGGCTGTAAGTGGGACATAATAAGAAATACTACATTTCCATAGATCAAAATCAGCTTTCTCGCCAAACCACGCCAAGTCTCGGCGCGACCCGGACGGTAAAGGATCGAATGTAGATAGCATCGTGCGCCAGTCGATCGTTAGCAGCAGTTAAATCTTGACGCCGCGCAGACAAACATTTGTACCCCTACAACACGAAAGCAGCCTGATGTGTTTAATGGAGGCCGTATAGTAGTCCGACCACCCGGCTCTCCTGAAGGGCCGGTCCGCTGTGGGTTGCTCAGCTCGTTGGTAACCCTGCTAACAAGCTAACGGTTGCTAACGTCCGTTGTTGGTCTCCGCGGTGAAACCAGGAAGGAGGGACTAGACGATCCGCCAGGCAACCTGGCTCAGAGGTTGCTCCACTTCTGCAAACAACATTAATTCGTAAAAAACCTAGCTCGTCCAATCTGCTGAAAATGGGAAAGAGGTAACTGTGACTCAGTTTCATTTTGTAGCTTAGCTGATGGGCAGCAGTTGCTGATGGTGGTTAAAATGTTGAGTAACGTTAAGTGTCGTTAATGTTTGTGTCAGGAGCATTATCGACAGCTTTTGTCGTTTTATTGACTTACTGTTGTCTACCGGTAGCTGCACTTTCAAGCAAAACTATCTCTAAATATTCTGACATTATTTTTGTTTGCAGTTGTATCAGTTCATTTGCTGTAGCACAGTGGCACCTGCTCCCCTCTCCTAACCGTATACCTAATTCAGCTTTAAGGTGAATTAATGAAATTAACTAAAAAACAATAGAAATGGCTGAATTGAATGAAGACAGCGTGATTTGTATCAGTGAACAATTACTAGCAGAAAATATATGTAATGTATTTTGATAGTGTACTACGTGCATGTTTTATTAAACAGTTATTTGATGCTAGACCTGCCAAGGTTAGTCCATTTATCAATTAGCAGATTGTCAGGAAATCAACCTGCAGCTGTTTGAATCAGTTTTTAATGAAAAATCACCAAATTCATCAATCTCCAGCTTCAAATGTGTATTGGCCAGTCTCCTCTTTCTATGATAGTAAACTTATTATCTTTGAACTAGTAAATGACATACAGATTAATTGTTAATTAAAATCCTTAGTTGCAGCTCCCTGCATCACTGACTTTCGCAGTTAAATATGGTTTATGGAACACAGCCCATTGATTAACAAAATTTAACCAAAGAAATGACTCAACTGAACACAGCGTGACTTGTGTTAGTGAACTGATGTTTTACCCTGATGTTTGTGCCAATTGTTTTGACCAGGTAAAAGTGTGTATTTGTATATTCAATTTGGGACTGATACAAGGTGTACTTGTCTACCACTATATTATCTGCACCTATGATGACTCGAATCCCTAGGGGAAGTAATGGTATCATTTATTGTAGGTTGTACAACGCCCGTGCAGTGTCACCAGCACACAGTATATGGTTTGATCTTTAACTTCGTTTTTACTGTCATATTTCATCCAGTCCGTTTTAGTTATTGTACATGTTTTTCCCTTCAGTTACATTTGTTTTTCAATTCGCCCTTGTTTTTTGTGGCTCCTGTAACACTGCAGTTTCTCTCGGGATTAATAGAGTACTTACCTACCAACCATCCAATCAAATTAAACTTGATTTGCTCTTGACTTGAGCAGTTTTTAACCCTGTTTTCTGCTGCTGTTGTTGTGGTCTTTTTCCGGTGCGCAGGTTTCACTCAGATATTTCCCCTCCATGTGTTACACTGTGTATGTCTTGGTTGAACGGTGCAGACACGTCCTCATAGACCGCTTCTCCACACAACCAGTCGAGCTGTTTTCAGGGTAAACCAGGAAATCTGTTCTGCATCAGAGTGAATGTAGTGGCAGGTAACATGAGTAGAGTCTAGAGAAACAAATAGAAGTAAATTTACTTAAGTTATTGCGTTAGATGCAGAGCACATAGATCATCAGAGGTTCGCCGCTCCTTTCCTGTCGGAGACAACGCAGTGATGAAATGGAAACTTCAAACTATTCGTGCTCACTTTCACTTCCTTCTTTTTGGGGGTTAATGTCAGAGGGAGGGTTTGGCTTCTGTGGGTTACTGTAGATAATGTAGTGAAAGTCAACTCACTCTCTGACTCTCCCCACTATAATTATCATTCAGGTCATAATAAAGTCTGTAGAGGGCCTTTTCCAGAGCAGAACAAAACTGGGATGATGCTATGAACAATACAAACTCATAAAAGACCAAACTGTTATCCATAAAGCCTATTATGAGGCCTCACTTGCTGCTTTTTTACTGTGCATAGCCTCTGTGCTATTGAACTCTCCTGTTGTTGAGAATTCATCCATACAAACTGGTAATGCTGATTTTACATTCAGAATAATAAGCCTGAATCTGCACTCTTCATTAGGACTGAAGTGGTTTTACACCGACCAAACAGGGACCTTGGCTTGCAAAGAGGTTTTTCATAATTGTGTGTTTTGAAAGTTTGATGTTCAGCTAGCAGCAAGAGGCTTTGTCTTCTTTGATTGGCTGCTTTTAGATTTGTACAGCAGGGAAGCCCAAATGAACAACCATTGTCCTTCAAACGAATAAAATCAGGCTTTCAACAACTTTTCTCTGAAAAAGACCTGTTTTACATTTGATTGGTCTTCAAAGGGAAATGTTAAATAAAATGCAATGCTTTAGACTTTGACTTAATAGTAGGATAGTAGATTGACATCGCTAGTAATGCAGGCACGCCGCCTTTTCAACATCCCGTTCAAATTTAATTAACGCTTCTTTTCGCAGAGACAAGCATGTAGATAAAACGAAAATCCCATTGGCATGTCTTGTGTAAGTGTTGTGATAATAAGCCACGTGTACTTCCAAATGCCTCTTCAAACCACCTCCTCTGTTATTTCCATTGTTGATAGTGGTTTGTTTCCGGTCAGGGTCACAGGAACTGAGTTGCGTTAACTGAGGTTTTGTCTAATTATTTAGAGCAACGCTTGGCAGCAGTGAAATAATAAATGCTCAGTGGAAGATATCCATGTTGGATCCTGGTCATGTTATTTCGTAGTTGCCTGTTCTTTGACATTCCTTGCATTCTTTACTTTGAAAGTGTCACTAAACTCCTTAAAATCAGACATGTCCTTTTAAAATTATGTTTTCTTGTAACATTTTCTTGTCAAACGACAGTACAATAATACCATTTTCTACACAGTTCCATACAGAGCTGGTGGCTGTAATCAATCAATCCTAGAAAAAGCCTGATTCAGTGCCTGTACCCTCCTTATTTAAGATGAAGTGTGTCTGATGTCGAGCCAGCCTTCACTTCTTTCTCTTCAGCAACAGCCTGAACATCTTGTGTGCAGAAGCTTCCTGCTCCTCCTGTCTCACATTGCTGCTGCTCATGTGCATGTTTACTTGCTGTTCCAGGTTTGCTGCAGTTTTTAAAGCCGAAATACGTGGGCCTCTGCTGTTATCACCGCAATGGTTTTGATTTATTTTTTCCTTGACAGTTCAAGGTCATGTAAGGTTTCAGGGGCTTGAGAGCAGCCAGGTGCAGAGGGTCTTGATGACGGCCACAAGGTGTTATAAAGGGTGTCCAGTCCTGGTCTGTCGTGTTAGTCCAGATGTAGTTGTACGGTCCTGATTTAATGCAGAGGATTGGTTTGACTGTGTTTGATGTTTGCTTTGAAAAAAGCAAAACATTGGCATCAATAAACCTTATATAAATTCAAACCCACTTGTTTCTTTTCTATTTGGTGGGAGAACAGTGATTCCAGCCTGAGAGCAAAGATGTCAAGGCTCCGGATTCCCTGGGGTGCTCAGTCCCGCCCAGATCAAGGTCTAGTCCAGATCCTACTCCAGGTCTCACTCTGTAGCCGATCCCGCCTCAAGATCCAGAAAACGCCGCTTATAGGTAAATATGGCTGTGTTTTGACATAAATCCACTTCAGTTTGAATCCACTTTTTATTTACGCGGTGAAAATATTCAGCTGGGTCTGACTGGTTTTTAATTATGATTGTAATTTATTAAGTATGTCATGAAAGGAGATTGAAAACAGTGATTACAGAGCAGCTACTGTAAGCCCAGACCCACTTAATCATTTAATAAATATTTTTTATCAGTAGTAATGATTAAATTGTGCTGTTTCTCTGATGTCCACCACAGCTGTCAGTTGTACCATTGCGACTATTTTTGTGAACTGATACACATTTAACAGCACAAATATTACATTTATCAGCCACTGATTATGAGCCAACCAATTGGGACTGAATAGCAAAACTACTTTTTGGTGTAGGATGTAAATGTGAAGGGTGTTACGCTTTGTCCCTCTGTGCAGGCCTCCCAGTTTTGCATAAATGTTTTTCCTGTTTTTCCAGTGGGAGGTTAGCCTGATAAAGCCTCAAGCAGTTGCATCAGCTCACCTTCAGACTCTTAAATGAGTCTCCAGTCAGCGTTTGTATTTATGATGTGTTACAAGCAAACAATATGACCAGTATTCGTGGAAGTGCTTCCCACACTGGCTGCCATGTTGTTGTCAGTCCTTGTTTGTGTTGGAGGCGACAGTGAGTTCTTGAAGTGGACCGTTTCCCTGTAGAGTGTTTGCTTCACTGTCAATGTTTTATCAGTACAAAAAAGGAGTTGAGAGCGACTTCCCTTGACCTCACTGTATGTCCCTCCCACTCTCCTGCCTCCTCCCTCGGTGGATTAGAGCAGATTGTGTCCTGAGTGAACCCTTTGTCCACCACATACATTAAAGCAACACAGACCATCCTGCTTGTGGGAATAAGTCTTGTGTGTAATGCGGCACAGTTCAGGACTGTTCTGTTCTAATGAATAGATAAACAGAAACATTTCAAGTATTTCATTTAATGCAAGTGATGGAAAACTCGAGGCGCCGTCAGGACAGACACAGTGTTAATATTGTGTCAGTTAATGTCACATTTCATACGTTCTCCCTCTTCTGGATTCATATGCTATTCTGTCCACATGTGTGTGATGTTAGGGCTGTCATGATGATCAGCTCCATCTGCTGGTCAGACAACAGAACGATCAGTCCTGTCTCCTTCTCACTATCTATTCATCTTCTGATTATTTTCTGGATTAATCAGTTAATTGTTTTGGCTTTAGCCTGTGAGAAAATGGTGAAAAACATGTTCATTTTAAGTACTCAAGAACCAAAATAATGTCTTCAAATTACTTTGTCCATCCAACAGCTAAAACCCAAGTATATTAAGATTACTGTCAGAGAAGACAAAGAAAACCAGTAAACATTCTCATTTTGAATTACTGACATTTCTCTTACTTAGTCGACTAAGTGATTCAGCTCTAGTATAATGGACAAAATAGCGAAGAAACCAGCAATTTAAGTGTTTAATTTCAGTCACGCCCTAAGTGGTTTTATATGAGAGTAGCATGTTTCAAAAAGGTGACTTTGACATCTTCCCAGTTGAAGCTATAAACAGTTATGGTCTGGTGTTCACAGACAGGTGACGTTGTCTGTTGTTGGTGTTAATTCAGTGTCTTGTTTTTTTGTGTTTCCCTAATGTATTTTGTTTGTGTTGCCTGGCACAAGTTTAAAAAATTGTGATCGGCTTGACTAAATTGTTTGCTAATGTTACTTCTCTTCTCCTGTTCTCCTTCCTCTCTCTGATCCAGTTCTAGGTCTCGTTCTCGCTCTCGTTCACACTCTCCATCCTACAGAAACTATCCTACCAGGGACTATCAGAACAACAGAGGTGGGTTCAGAGGCTACAACCGAGGCTACAGGAGGCCGTACCACTACCGAGGCAGAAACCGAGGCTATTACCAACGTGGTCATTACCAGAACAGAGGAGGTGGAACACAAAGTACAGCTGAGGCTGCTGGTAATTGATCATAAAGTACTGGATACATTCTGATACATTCTGATTTTGACTTAATGCTGGACCACAAAAGTTATTACAATCCATCCTGGGGGTGGGGGGGCATGAATGTCTGAAGCAAATGTCATCATAATCCAACCAATAGTACTTTAGATACTGTATTTCAGTCTGGATCAACACTAACATCGAAGGGGGTAAAAACTATGGACAGAAAATAAGAACATGGTAACACCCTCTGATACCCTCTGATTATAATTTCAGTAATTGCAGCTTGTAAACACTGAAAAAACTACCAACTGTGGGAGGTATGAGCAGCAACCTAGGTGGAGCCACCACCTCAAATTGATTTTCTGCTTTTTAGGAGGCAGAGGAGCCTTCACCATGACAATACCACTGGCAGCGAAAATGAGCCTGTGCAAGGTTCCAGATATATACACGGAAAACATTATTGGTAAGAATCAGCCATTCTTCCTTTTCTGCTTCCAGCGCTGGGTTAATAAGACCAGTCTTAACTGCATGAGTGCATGCCATGGGTAAATTTCCCCACTGTGATACCTCTAGGGTAGTGTTACTCATTCCCTCTCCCACATATATTTTCCAAGAAAATCTGATCATTAGTAGTGGATGCCTTTGAGGTTCCAGTCTGCATTTCTCACCTTGACATTATAGCTCTCTGGCCCCGGTGGTGTTGAATTAAATTTATGGCAAACTAGTTTGCTACAGTGTTCTTTTCCCACTCTGTGCTCAGAGCAAACAAGGGGTTATTTTGTCCAATTTGAAATGTGTTATTCAAAATAGAGTCCCCACAGTGTGATGGCACAGACATCTCATTATCAAAATATTCATTTATCAAATTCAGAGGACAGAGAGTCCTTAAATGTCGGGCCATGTGTATGGTATCAGCCGAGTAACTGCGAAAACCTGACACTGTTTGCTGGTAATTGTCCCTTGTGGGATTGTATAAAGAGAAATAATGGCTCCAGTGTGCTTTGTTGGACCCAGACAGTGTTATTAGCTACAGGCTGTCTACTCGGTAAACAGAGTATCTCCATGCTGTGAAGTACTGTAATCAGAGAGATTAAAACATTGTGATCTACTAAGAACAAAAGAAGCTCTCAGATCAAACTACAGTCCATAAAATTGCAGCAACTATGTGAGGTTTTGTATAATTCAGCAGCTTTTGCATCACATTTCTTTACAGCAGATCTTCAAACATACTGTAGAAATCAACAAAGGTAGAGCTGGCATGCTAAAGGCTGGACCTGAATGTAAAATGAGAAAATGATGCTTAAGTTTGTTTGTGTTATTGTGTTCCCACGTTCTGCAAAATTACTGTTTATGTAAATGGAGTCTGGTTGTATAGTGATATATAACAACGTTTCTGGTTAAACAAAAGGATCTTACTCTTGAATAAAATGGTATTTCTCTGTAGGAATCCCATCCATAATGTTGTCAGACACTAAAAACAATCTGAGCCTGTCAGTAGCCAAAATAAGCACTGTAGTGGACGTACTTAGACCTAGACAACTGGCCATTCGCTTAACTGCTGAAATGATTATTTAATGATATGAAGGTTTCATTTTGGATGTTTATTACAAATCTACAGATCATTCGATGGTGGAAATAAAAATGAGTTTGCTGCAGCCCTACTGGTAATGATCAGTTTTTGTTGACATGGTGTGAGAGTGATTCAACCCCACGTGGTCATTTTTGAGGCTGTATTTAGTATTACATGTTGTATTGGATTGAATAATATGTATTCTGTCCTCCCCTCATTTATTGTTTATACATCTCGAACACTTCTCAATAAAAAAGAAATATTCAAATTATAAAAAGACAAGAAAAATCCAGAAACAGGTGCAGACCACCGAGGTGTAAGAGAATTATGTTGAGTGACAGCGACCACTGTTCACAAGTGTAGCTGTGCTTTCTGTTCTGATAGAAACCACAGGATGACTAAGACCTACCATCGAGTTGCTTTTGTTGATTTAATATGCTTCACTGGAAGCCTTGCGACTGTCTTGGCTGCAGATGGTCACACTAACTACTGTCAAACCCACGCATACCTCTGTGACACACACACACACATTTCTCTAACCAGCACTTCTTGTGTGTATGTGTGTGTGTGTGTGTGTGTGTGTGTGTGTTGTGTGAAAAAAAACACAAATTGTGGCCAGTGTTCCTCAGACTTTGTCCTTTACGATGTGTCGGGGCCATGTTGATTCACTTTGAGTTGTGACATTTGGATTGGGGCTTAAAGTCACACAAACTCATCTGTGTTGATTATTGGCCCCAGTTCAAGCAATGCAACTCAGATCTCAGCAGCTGTCATGGGTTTGAGTCTGCAGTGCAACCCTGGTATTTTCAACACCTGACTGCACACACACACATGCACGCACACACACAGTTAAAATGACAATGTGTGTGTCTGAAAACCTGCGGCAGGCAGGCTTCAGTGGCCTGTCATCAACACGCTGCTCGATCGAGCAGATTAACAGTCGTCTGGTTCTGGTGAAGCATTACGCGGTGATTGATGATGCGCAATCGCATAATTCTCTTGCATTGATCACTGTTCTGGACTGTGATATTTCTGGTTGAATATTTCTTTTTGCCGGTGTTCGGATGTAAACGTGAGGGGACGATACGCCATTGATGATCGGCCTGACGTAACGATAAAATACGGCCTCAAAAAACGAACTGCGATGAGGGCGGTCGCTCACCATGGCTGAAACGATCGTGCAGTGGGGCTGGCTGGCTTCATTTTTGTTTCACCGTCGAATGATGCTGGCTGGTTGTGATAAACGTCAGTGAACCTTCATGTAATCGTTTCGACGGGATGGCGCGATGACCGGTTGTCAGATCTGTGCGATCACTGATAACTGTTCGACTGCCGGCCAGGCTCCGGTGTTCGGTCACCGACAACGATATGGATGGGATTCGGAAGAAATACCGGCCTGACCGAAGCCAGACTCGCTGGGCGAAACGTTCGTTATATATCGCTATGCAACGGACTCCATTACGTAAACGATGATTTTGCGGAGACGTCGGTACCTGAACAACTTAACTCATTTGATCGGGTCCACGCTGTGCTGGGCCGATTTCTGCGAGATCTGCTGTGAAGAAATGTGGGTAAAGCGGTGCAAAGACGCCAGACGCTGCAATTGCTCGGACTGTGGACTGATGCGAGGCTTCTTTGTTCTTGAGTGGATCGCAATGTTTCGTCTGACCACCGGTAGCTGCAGCTGGGCCTGCCGGTGAACGTGGCGGCCAGCGCGGAATAACAGCTGCGACCGTGCTCTGATCACGAGGGGCAGTGCCGGCAAGCAGTGGAGTTCGCGGTTGACATTTCGCGCATGTTGACGTTGGACTCTGGTGGGCATGGTAGTGTTTTGAACGTGCAGTGCCATCACTGTGCTGACGAATAACGCATTCAGGGCGGACAAAATAACGCTCTGAGCACAAGGTGGTGGCAATGGTTGCCATGAAACGGTCGGCACCACCGGGCATCGGGTAATACGAACTGGAACAGGCATCACTAATGATCAGATTTCTAACGGAAAAACGTGGAGAGAATATCTGATGAAGCTACTGTGGCCTCTGTAACGGTGCGCCAGTGTAACCCAGCGCTGGGCTTGAGAAGAATGTTCGGTCTTCCTGGCGTATTTTCGTCGCTGCCTGTCTGGAACGCTTGCGACTGTTCGCGCCAATGGCAATCGGGCCCGGTGGCTCCACCGTGCTGCTCGCCTCCGCAGTTGACAGTTCCGGTGTTTACAACTGCGGTACTGGTATAATCGGAGGGTATCGAAGAATGAACGCGACCACTGCAATCGCGTTTTACCCCTTCGTAGTGACCGACTCTGGCTGTCTGAAACGCTGAACGGATGATGACATTTGCTTCGGTGTCCCCACCCAGGATGAATGTAATAACTTTGTGGTCAGCATTAAGTCAAAATCGAATGTCAAATCCGGGCTGCTATGATCGATTACCAACGGCACTCGGCCATGCCTTCGTTTACCGACGCTCGCTGATGGTGAACATGACGCTGTGAGCGTCGGCGTGTTGGCTGTTCCCGGTCGTTGACGTGTGCTGACCAACGTGGCCATGCGCTGTTTTCAGCGCCTGCGCTGTGGTGCGGTCTTGTGTTTTTGAGCTCTCTGCTGCGTTCGGGTTCCGTCATCGTTGATCTGTCTGTGCCACGGTCAAACAGGTCGGCGGGTGTGTTTACTCAGCTCGTGGTTGTCTGGGCAGCCATGTTCCACTGTGAAACCGTCTTCCGTTCTGTATCTGGCTCCTGCCTGGACTCGGGACAGTCGCACCTCAATCTTTGGGCGCTATCTTCTGCTGTGGCAGGCCTCCGGAGACGGAAGGGCTGACCAGGCAACAGCGACTCACAGGTAGGCGTGATCTGGGTGCTGTTTTGCCTCAATTTGCCTCTTTCCACGGTGTGGAAGTGCTGCGGCCTGAAGACTGCGGACTACTCGGGGCTGTGCTGCTGCGAATATTGCCCATTTTCCGGTGCGTCGCTTTGCTGTGGCTGGCGCAGTCAGTGTTCAACAAAAGGACGCTGACCCGATCGCGATTGACAGGTATGTTTACGTGACCAGTGGCTGATTACGGTGGGCTGGCCCAGTAACCGTTCGCTGGATCAATGTGGTGTTGAGGCGAGGCCGTTTGTTCACTGCGGTGTGTTTGACGGTGGACGTCTGTCCGACGGACTGGAAGAATCGCAGATGATGGAATCTGTCAACTCTTGGCGCAACAGCGTTCGAACTATGCTGGGCGTATGCATTCGTCTGAACCCAGCAAGTCTTCCTGACGCGTCGTGTTCTTCCGGTGCCTGGTGAACAGAGCGAGGCTGGTCGGCTGCAGACAGCAGCACCGGTGTGTGTTGGACGCCATTTGGTGTGTGGTGAGCTGATATGAGTGGTTATTCCATTGATATTCACGCGAGCGGCGCAAATTACGGACACAATGTCTTTGAATGCGCTAAACGGCTATTTCGGTTATTAACGGTTGACTGGGCATTTGTATCTGCCGATACCGCAACTCAGCTATTGACTGAACGAAGAAAGGTTGTTTAATTGACTTGAGATCTGCTAAACGACAATGACCAACTGACCTTCAGCAGCACATTTATGTGGCTGTGTGAGAAGCATCTTTACATGGTTGCCTGTTTTTATTTTAAACTTTCAATATGCTTTTTAAGTAACACAAAATGGAGCTATGGTTTTATTATAAGAACAACAAAGAATCCCTGTCTGTTTGGCTCAGCTTTAACATATCGATCCCGTCACCATTCCACCACCAAAAAGGTCTTCACAGAACATACAATAGCAGTCTCGGTCAGAGGCCACAACCCTAAATACCAAGACATACACATTATGCAAATGGAATACATGAAACCTTGATGAATGAAACTCCCATGATTTCTCTCAATCTCTCTCTCCAGTAACGAGTGGTGGCATCTCTTGAAGAATCAAGCGGAGAAAAAAGAGGAGAGCATGTCGTTTTAAATTAATCAATCCTTCTCATTTCCCCCTCTCCTCCTAGGCAGACAGACCTCTCCTGGAGGGGGGTCTGCTGCAGTGGGGAGGGAAAAACACAAAACACTGTCATCTGTTTTCATGGAGGTGTCAGAGGCCCAGCCTCTAGCTGTGCTTTGGCTAGGAAAAAGAAGAGAGAGATAGTGAAAGGAAGAGTGAGGTGAGGGTGAGGAGGAGTAGGGGGTTATGGGAATAGAGGAGAAAGGAAGGATAGAGCAGGGTAAAGGGAAATGTGCAGGAGGAGTGAGGTCGAGGGAAGTGAGGAGAGTGGGCAGTAGAGAGCAGGAGGCCACATGCAAGGAGCTGGGTCGGGATAATAGCTCAGGATCATGAGTTATGCTGGCCTCCAGACGTGTACAAAGGCAGATCACAGATGACAGTTCAGTGGCATACCGGGCACTGATCCAGAGTCTCATCCATGGGAAGTGGCTCTCTTTCACTCTATCAGAGTGTCTCTCTCTTACACAGAATCACTCAATTTCTGTTTCGCTCCATTTTACTCTCTCTCATCTCTTTATTGTCATCCTTGGTCCCATGTTATACAATAAACTCTGTCCCTCAATGCCTTTCTTCACTGGTGCTCATAATCAAATTAGATTTGCTCCAAGTAATGGGGGGAAAGGCTAACTCTCAGTGCAGACACCAAACAGACAACGCCCTTCAACTGACATTTGTTTTCTGAATAATTTGGCTTAGGCAATAAGGAGAGAATGGTGGATGTCACACTCCCCTGAAATCAGCCTGGGTGCATTCTGGACAGCTATAATCCTATTTTGTCTCTGATCTTGTTGTCACATGTGTGTCACTGTAGCTGAGTCAGAGAATTTATATGTGGATGTGTGTAACATGTGTGGGTGTAACGTCAAAACTTCTACATTTTCAGTAATATCTCTAATATGATTTTGGTCAAAATGCTGGTTCAAAGAATATAATTTAAGCATAATGACAAATAAAAATAGAGTCCTTCAGTGGCAGGTGCCTCAAATGAATCTGTAACTCAAGTGCTGAAATGATCTGTTGATTAACTTATTAGTTGATGCGAAGAAAACAATTGAAGGCAACAATTTGATAACCATTTAATTGTTAAAGTAATTTAATGCTTGATAGAGCATCAAGCATATTTTTTGCCTCTAGTCTCTGAATGGAGGGATTTGCTGCTTTTCTTTGTTCACTATCATTTTAAATTGAAACAAGTTTGTATTATTGACTGTTGGACAAAAAAAAAACTAGGAATTTTACTATAGCACTTTGGGCTCTGGGAATTTGTGATGGACACTCTTTGTCATCCTCTGCCCTTACTTTTTAATGATTTGTCTGAGCAAGAGAAACGCTATGCGTACCTGATTAAAAACTGTAAAGCTTGTGTTTTGGCTATGCTGCAGTTCTACACTAATCATCATCATCCATGCTACCCACATGCCTAACCCTTTGCCACCGCAGCCACTGTTTATCCATCCCACCAGGCACATGAGCAACCATAATGTCACTAATTGTCCAAGAGCTCACTTTTCCTCTGAGTGGTTGTGTACTGCATTGTGCCTTAAGAGCCATCTGTGTTCCCGTCTTGAATCGATCTATCTCTCACATTCCAAAGCTAGAAGAGGACAGAGAAAGGCACCACTCCCATTCATAGATAATGTGTATGGGGGATGTGGGCTACTGTTTCTTTGTGTGTCTGTTTGAGCTGGGAGTTGGACCTCTCCAGCCCACTGGAGATCTGGGAGAGAGGAGCAGCTCATGACATCTGACCCTAGTACTATCAAACCTCACAGGGTGGAGGTGAAGAAAACACTGCAAACACGAACTGATATGTTACTGTGGTCCTAGAATGTTTATATCCTCCTTTTAACTTGCAAGGACAGCTTACGTTTCATAGTAAATTATTATGGATTATGGAAAAAGAAAATAAGTCTTTTCAATTTTTGAATTTTAAAGGGAAAACAGATCAGATAAGTCATGACATAGATTGCACTGTACCCAACAATCATTTTCATCATTGATTAATCTGCTGATTATTTTCTTAACTGACTGATTAATTGTTGGGTCTACAGCTGTCAACAGATAACACTGAAAATGCCCTTCATAATATCCCAGAGCACAAGGAGACATCCTTAAATGTCTTGTTTTGTTCAACCAACAGCCCAAACTCCTCAAACATGCAATCTATTTTACCCTAAAAACTAAAACAACAGCAAATCCTCGTATTTGAATAAGTGAAGCCATCAAATGTTTGTCATTTTTCCTTGAAAAATCAGCAAGTAATCAGGGTTTTTTTCTGAACTAATTGTTGCAGCTCTAGACTCAGTTATAAAACTGTTAAACAAATTGTATTAAACAAATGTTGAAGGAATGGTCCCGCATTTTGGGAAATACTCGCTTGCTCCCATGACTTAGATGAGAAGATTATTGCCACTCTCATGTCTCTGTGTTTAATATGTAGCAGGAGCCAGGAGGTAATTAGCTTAGCTTAGCATAAAGACTGGAGGCAGGGGGAAACAGCTAGCTTAGCAATCTCCAAAGTTGACTCAGCTCACTGATAAACATAAATTGCATCTCATTTGTTGACACAAGATGTCAAAAGACAAGTTCTGGTTTTCAGAGTTATGAGCTGTAACTCTTTTTTAGAAACAGTGGCTGAGTAAAGTGACTTTCTGGCAAAAACACTGACATTTAGTGATTTCTCATCTAAAAAAAAGTATATTTCCCAAAATGTTGAAATATCCCTTTAAAAGTCCATAAACCTGCCCCTCATTTCACAGTCATCGATATGACTTTCAGTGTCACAAGCCTGCAGTGCTATAGAGTATATGATGTTATGTCCATGTTAATAGTAGCTAAGTCAATCAATTTTGTATGAGCTCCATTATGATTTAGGCAGATGAATCAGGTCAGGTCCATTTCCCCCATCTGAAAGACTTACAGTCGGGAGTTATTTTGAGTAAAGTTTCATTCAGTATTCAGATGTCTCCAGACTCACTGGTCTCTCTTGCTCTATGTGGAAAACATTTACAGACAATCATTAACAAACAACGATGAGCTGTCACAGCTGACTTTGGCCACAATGAGACATATGACCAAAACACATTGCAAAACATGGCATTGCACATAGCACCATCCTGTCATCTTTGTCAAAAACATTCAGTACGGCAGGTGACTAACACTGTGCACCGTCATCCACTGTGTTTTCCAAAAAGGTGAATTCAAAGAAGTGGAATTACCTTTGAAATTTTCCTCTCTGTTATTTCAAGATTGCAGAGAGATGAGTGAAGTACAGTACCTCTTCATGCTGGAGGTTAATGTGTGTCTGTGCTCACTTGTCAGATGTAATTGAAGGGAACAGCTTATGAAAATGGGGTGGCAGGGATGAGGTCTTTAATTAGATCAAGATCATGGACAGAAATGAATTAGAATCACCACTCTCATTACCCATAGCAAAAGTGGAGCAGCACGACAGTGAATACATGACGGAAAACTTTAATATCTCACAGACGGAGTTACTGTATAAATAGGGCTTTTTAGGGACTGCTGCTCTATTTTGTTGTGCCTCACTTGACCAAACCAGAATATATGAGGGTACCTATGTGTCATTAATCTCCATGATGCTATATCTGATGCCTGCTGCCATAAATTCACTGGGTTCATTATTTGTGAATAATCCTGTGCATGATAAAGCTCAATTTAGCCTAGATATATGCCTAATAATGCTACATAGAACTCATGTGCCATCTGGTGGTGAGATTGTTTGAAGAACAAATAGCAGGTGGTGGAATTAGATGAGAAAAATAATCACGATAGTTTGACTTTAATAGTAAAAAAAAGTGCACATTTTTCGTGGCACTTTATAGCGAATGGTTATAAGTGACGAGCAAATGTGATGATAATTCATTACATGTCCATCAACTGCCATGGCGAAGACATCAACTTGCTGCACAAGGTCAGGACAATATGTGTATTTAATAATATATGTAATATAAGTGACTGCGTGTCAACAGGCTAAGCATTTTTTATTCATTTCCATCGTACTACAAAAGAAATTCACTCCCGTTGACCTTGAAATACTCCATTCACTCCAATACGTGTGGCGTCATACTGACATCACTGAAATGTGGGAAACTGTCTCCCAGATTTTAGCCTCGCAGGCGGACTCTCTCGGCAGCCTAACCCTGCCTTCATCCACCTGGTTGGTGGCGGCGGTCGACTAAGGTCTGCCTGTGAGCTTTAGAAGAGGGCATAAAATCATCCAATATCACAGCGAAACGGAAGGAAACAAAGTGTACAAAGGAGAACTTGAGCAGTCTGCCTCTCTTACACGTGTTTCTGTGGCTGATGAAACGTGGAGCCTGATGCCCAGCAAATACAAGAAAATTCACAAGGTTGCAGATAAAAAAAACATCACCTGTCAACACACGCTTGTGCGCCAGTTTCTCTGTAGCCGTTAGGTAAGTTTGTGCTTCATTTTGTTGGATTAAATCCATCCACGTTTTGTGCTAGAAAGGCAGAAAGACAGCTAAAGATGCTGCAAGTAAGTTAGTCGCCTCGGAATTGCTTGCTAACTGCTGCTTGTAGCAGACTGCGCATATTAACCTCAACTCAGTATCGGTTATTATTAGCTTTCCGAAATGAATAGTTGACGAAAAACTGTTTGGCAATTGCCACTCCGGTTAAACAGATTTGTTTTCTTATCCACCGGGCTTTCATTCGCTGACAATTAACACTGGCATCATAATATAAAGACTGGGACTGAAATAACCCAGCGAGCTCATAGAAGTATCTTTGATGTTTGCGCGCTTATTGTGTAACTGGTATTTCCCGCCACTCAGTCTCATATCATGTTGCTGAATACAAAGTAAAAACTGCAGTGACTGTGAGATCTGAACAGCTTTAAACACACTCTCATGTGATTTACTTGTGATTGGATTCACTCGTTGAATGTCACTGTGCTTTATGTCTCTGGATAATATTAAGGCACTGTCCGCGATCCGGATGTAAACAAACGTGTAGCCCCACCTCCACGTTTGAAAACACTGAAATTTAACTTGTAACCTACCGCCAAATTGATTCCTTTTTTAAAAATGTATTGTGCAGGTTCAGAGATCATTAGTGAAAGTAGTTGAAAACACAAGAGTTAGAGTAAAACACGCCATCACTTTTAATTTTAATCCAGTGAGGAATGAAACATTGCATGAAATGTAAATATATAAAAGTGTTAATAGGGTCATTACACCTGTAAATTAAACCAATTGTGACTTGTAGTATCAGTCATACACCTGAGTATTACTGCACATCCACTGCTCATATCTTGTACATTGCATCAGCTGGTTGAGCAGGTTGAGTTGGACAACATGCCTTGGAAGTATGGTGCTAAATGTTTAGCAAAGTTATTTACTGACATCTTGTTTTTTGTGTTTAGTCTTAGTCTTTAGTCACACGCTGCTATGAAGTACATTCTTGTGACGGGTGGTGTGATATCTGGTATTGGTAAGGGCATCATTGCCAGCAGCGTGGGAACAATCCTCAAGTCCTGCGGCCTTCACGTTACAGCCATTAAAATCGACCCCTATATTAATATTGATGCTGGAACCTTTTCACCATATGAGCATGGTGAGTAATTGAGTGTGTTTAACAAGGTTGCTCTGGCTAAGGTAGCATGGGTGGGATATTTCCATATGATAAATATTTGTTAGTCAGTGACTTGTACCAATAATTTCTGCCCAGTTTTAATCTGCAGTTTCCCACAATCCTGTGATAAATGTCTAATGTCTGTGTGTCCTGCAGGTGAGTATTTATTCTCGATGATGGCGGGGAAGTGGATCTGGACTTGGGAACTATGGCGTTCCTGGATATCCGTCTCACAAAATTAACAACCTCACACTGGAGGCCCACCAGTACATTGTCAACGGAAGAGGAACTACCTAAACAAGACTATTACAAGGTATTGCTTGTTTGTTATTATTTGGTGGTGAAAGAGAGACAACGGTTCAAAAGCAAGGTTATTTGTTTATCTGTCTGACTGTCATCAGTCTTAAAATACAAGTGCATGATCAACTATATCATAACATATTCTTGTTCCAATTGTGTATTGTCCCTATTATTTGAATTTGAAATTTTATTTTTTGAAAGATTATATAATCCTTTATACAACCTGTACACTTGTATAGTGTATTTTAACTATAATGGACGGATATAATGTGTGTTTTTGATGACTTTTGATTGTATTAATTTGTTTTCTCAGTGAACACCCCACATCACAGATACCTATCCAGGAATGGGTAATGAGGCAGGCCAGGATTTCAGTGGATGATGATGGTGAGCCTCAAGTTTGTGTTATAGGAGTAATTTGTTGGTGAGATTAATTTTGTTTTACTGTAAAGGATGCTGAACAAGTCTTTGAGCAGTCAGTGTCATTTCAGCAACTCCATGGGCCAGTCTTAGCGATTTCTGACCAAAAGAGCCGTTCATACCGAGTCCATTAAAGAAATGGAGGTGAGACAATGAAATGAGTAAACATGGGCGCCTCGGCAATAGAGAGAATATTAACCATTTGGCAAACTTTCAGAGAAACTGCTGAACCTGCACAAATGGGTGTGTCAGTAAAACAAACAGTATTTTACGAAACTGAAAAACAAAGTTTTAAGAATCATTTGAGGGAAGTCTGTATGCCCAGCTGCATGCAGCCATGGGAAAGAAGAACTGCAATCGTTTGTTTTATGAAGTCAAAAAACTAAAACTAATGATAACCCCTGATAAAGTGTTTGTTTGACAGCATGCTGTCAGAAGTATTCATATCAGTAAATTTAAACTGAAAATGGTCAGAAATCACACTCATAAGCAAGTGAAATTACTTGCCTTTCCCGGTTCTTTTTCCTACTGACATGCATCAAAAGCAGCTCTGACAGTATTAGCGAACAAGTGCAGCTGTTGTGCATTCTGTGCTTTCAAGATTTATCGAGCCATGTAAGGTGCTGAGAGCCAGCCTGTGACCATGCATGCATTTCTGTGGTCTAAGCAGACATTTTTTGTTATTAACAGCTGGGAGGCACAGTCGGGGACATTGAGAGCATGCCACTTCATCGAGGCCTTCAGACGGTTCAGTTTAAAGTGAAGGAAGCTTCTGCAACATCCATGTCAGCTTGATACCACAAGTATGGAGCACAGATGAACACACACACCATGTATTCATCACCAAATAATACAGAAACGGGATGTTGCAGGATATTTCTTGTAAATAATATTAGTTTTGTTTTATGTACAAAAGTGGTGAGTGTTTTGCTCTTATTTTTTTATTAAGGACAGGAGCTACAACAGTACAAACAGCACCAATAACTTTTAAATGTGTACTAATATGGTGAATTTGCATATGTCCTCAGCCCAGTACCTGAGGAAACAAAAAAAACCAAACCAACTGAAACAGTGTCCGAGCTCAGAGGGCTGGCTTGTCTCAGATTTGGTGTAGTCACATTTAAAATTGGTTCTAGCTTTGCCTCCAGATGGAAGCGAGATAAACAAGTCATTCCATCTTATGTACAAATAAATCAATAATTCTCAGAGTACATTCATCTCATGGTGTAAACCACCAATTAAAAATCTTTAGACTTTGGTCCTGCTGTATAGTATGATAAAAAAACTTCTGTTTTTGACAGATTATGTGCACGCTGTTCAACGCCCTAGAAACAGCTGTCGGAAAGATCTCCATGTTTTGTCATAATGGAGCCCTGGGTGAAAATACTGTGATTTTTCTTTCTACAATAAAACAATCTCATTTAAACTCTGTGTGTAAGAGCATGCTGCCAACATTTTTGTTATGAACTAGTCTACGGTTCCTGTTGTCTCTACATCTACCAGCCTTATTGTGAAATATTTTGATAACAAAAAGAAATACAGAACACAGTATAATAAGGACATGAGTAGTAAGGATAACCACTACACATTTGCTGGTCTATTAAGTTGTGTGTTGTTTGAATTGGTGTTATCTCAGTGTGGAG
>BRZM01000501.1:39006-51806 GCA_033238685.1 Lates japonicus | reverse complement strand
TTAAATCCAAAACAACACCTCTGTGCCCCTTCTATCGCTTTTCTTTCTATCTACACCAAGCATATGGGCAGTTCTGTGTTTCTTTTCTCTCCCTGTCTCTCTTTGACAGCTAGCACTGTTTATTCTCCATCTCTCTGCGCCTCAGCAAAGCACAGTTTTAATTTCACCCATTCTTTATCTCTTGAAGTACAAACAATCCAGCCAATAAAACAGGTCGGCTTCTGCCCATATTTCTCCTGTCACTCCCCACGCTCTCTCTTACGCTTTCCATCTTTCCTTCTCAGGGGTGCAGCGATTGACCGCCTCTGTTGATTGAAGAAGATGAGTCACGGATGAAGGACAGTATAATTTGCATGGCTCAGCATCCTCCATGAGCTGCCTCAGCAGTAAGCGCCAGTCAAAGCATCACCGTATTTTCTTGGTAAGAAAAGCCAGGATTCACCTGCACAAGGCCTGTTGCCCTTTGTACCGTTAATGTCTAGTTTGTCACTTCCTTTCTTAAAACCGGTTTTGATTCCTTTGTTCATGGGAATTCAGCTGTCAACATTCCCTAAGCAAAAAAGGATCAAATGTTGTGTTCTGTTATCAAACTACTTCAAATATGACCAGGCCAGGTGAGTAATTATGTCTTTGTATAGAAGTGGAAGAGTGCCTTCAGAAACCCCTTTTAATCGCCTGTAACCCTTGGCTGAAGTAGTGTACAGGTTTAAGTGTTCATGTTGAAGCCTAAAAAAAATTATGAAAAAGGAAAAGATCGTGATGTTTCTAACAAAGGACATTTATGAAAAACAATCAAGCAAAAAGGTGACAGAGAAGTCCTGTGGAAATTCATCTCTAAATGTCAAATGAAAACAGGTAAGATGATCATCCAGATAGCATTTGAACATCAAATAAATGGCACAGAACTGTACCACTTTAAAGGATAAGAGGATAATTAAGATACAAAAGAAGCAAATGACTTTACCTGACCTTTCAATTTTTCCTTCCATCCTTTTGTACAGAACTATATACAAACATATGTGCCTGTGAGCAATACAGTAAAATTAGAAACAGTGGGCTATTCTTTGTTTTCTTTATATTTTAGAATCCAGAGTGACGATGTACCAATTGACTTTTTCTAAAATCATCAGGTGTGCGTGCATTACAGTATATGATTATAATAAAATGAAAGTCTGCAAGATGTTTGATTTCTAGGACGTCTGGCTCGCCTCGTTTAGCTTTCACAGATGGATACAGCTTAGAGCGACAGTTTGTCTTGGTTCGAATCTGCATGACTGACAAACTGTCTTCTTTCTTTCTCATGGTTAATGGCCTTTATCTAAGTGAGAACTAATTTCATTACAAATATTATAGCTTAATCCAATTTACAGCACTTCATCCGTCTTCTTTCATCATTTTAGAGTCAGTGATCCCAGAGATGACTGCACTGTTTTACCATGCTTTTAAACACCCCGCCCAGCAGAATTCATAAGCCTTGAGATTTCAATCGTTGAAATTACGCAACCTCTAAAAATGCAATTAAGCCAATGCATGTTATTTATTATGGAAGAGTTATCTTATTACTGCTGCAATTGACTCATTGGTCACTGTGCTCCACAGTGTCTCCAGTATCTTCTCTGCAGCACATGTACTAATTAAAAAGGTACTAATTTCTAGATGATGGAATAATGTTTGCTGATCCTTGAAGGTATGCTGAGCAAATGCTGCATGTCAACGGTGTGGCTTTGAAGTTGCACTACAATAGCAGCACAAACCTTCAGCAAACATTCCTGGTTCAGACTCCAGCTTCCAAGAAATCCTCTTAACATAAGGAATTAACCTATATGTGAGCAGACAAAGTGCTTGTGTCTGTTGCTGCTTCAAATTGTCATAACCTTAATTCTTCCATGTTTGCTTTGTCCAGTGCTCCAAAGAAAGGTTTCAGAACATAAGGTCCCACCAGTCTGCTTTTTCAAATGTTATTTATAATTTGGAAATTGTCACAGCCAGTCTTCTTGAAGATCAGTGCTGTGTATGGGACTCTAACTGTCTGAACTCCAGACAGACACGCTTTTCTTCCACAAACAAACAGGAGGTTCTGTTAGAAGCATTGCCTGGGGGTGTGAAGCTCATAGTTTAGCTGATTTCAGATTCTGTGTGATGCATGTTTCCCTTCATGTGTTACTGATCTGTCCCACAGAGGACGCCCCCTGGTATGAGTCTAGTAATGGCCGTCTCATTTTGATGACCTCGGCGGCGGCTGTGGCTCTCTTGGTGTTCATCCTTTCCATGAGTGTATTCCTGTGCCGCAGGGCCAAGCAAACCAAGACCAGCAAGGGACCCATGTAAGAAATTACTGTCTTTGTGTTTGTGTCTGCTCCTCTTTCATTACAAACAAACACTTCACTCTTTACTTGTGATCTTCATCTTAAATCACCTTCAAAATCTGATGAATAACATGCCTCTGAATGCAAGAGTGTCTCTGTGTGTGCGTGCATGTTTGATTTCCTTACAATGCTTTATCCACCTTCCTTTTTTCCCTAACCTAGCCGCAGTCTCTCCTCCTGCAGTTTGACTTTATATTACAGATATGGCTATTGCTACAATATTTCATTCTGTCTCATGCGATAGAACCAGGGCCATTTCAGTTACAGTGTGTGTATTTTGTGTGTTCTTGCAAAAAACCTTTCTACACACATACAGACTAGTGCCTGTGCACTTTCATGTGTTTTAATAGGCATTATTCACACTGAATATTTAAGTCTGTGTCAGCAGGTCTCACCTACTTGACCCCATCCTTGATCTCTTTCATGTTCCCCCCGCTGCAGTGTGTTTCTGCACACTTTCTACTTATGAAAAGCCTGGCTAATAAGACCAGGTTTAGTTCTGTGGTAGTATATTAAGTATAAAAACAGCCACAGCAATGATAAGAACATTAGTGGAAGTCCCATTAAACCCATATGCCGACAGCATGTTACTGTTCACTATGACCCCGTACAGCTTCGCTCATTAACTTCTTTTCTATAGGGGCTGAAAAGAAGCATTTTCAAAAGACAGAATTTCCATAAAAGCATGCCTCACACAGGATTTCTGTGTCTTTGTTGTGGTGTAGAAGAAAAAAGTTTAATCCTTACAAACGTGGCTCAGCGCGTGCTGCCACATACAAGCATGAGTGTACAAAAAGAGACAGAGAGCGAAAGAGAGACAAATGGACTTTCATATCAACAGCCAGGTGTGGCTCCATCGCTCAGTTCTAGTCTATAATTTCCTCACTTATACTTCTCTAGTGCCTACTGGGAGGTCGATACACTGATAATCATGCTCCTCTGTCTTTCCTTCTCTCCCTCTCTCCTCAGCGATGACCGGTCTCAGAAAAAGCCCATCTACAAAGCCAGTGTGGAGTCCCTACCCTCTGCCTGCGGAGACAAACAGCCTCTGGTGTGACCGCACAGTCAGGTGGAAGGATGAGGATGGGTGGGGGGCGTTGGGGGTGGGGGGGTGAGAGACAAGGAAGATGGAGTGGGTGGCCAGAAAATGAGGGATGGCATAGAGTGGATACTTAAAAGAGGGAGGAAAAATGTATAGGATTATGGATGGTCACGTTGTGGGAGGAAAGAGGGGGGTATTGGAAGATTGTAGGGAGAACAAAATCTAAATCAGTATCAGGCTGGGCGTTTAAAAACACCAAGGGGCAAATGATTGCTTTAGAGATGCAGAAGCTGCTTTGCTAGTGAGCGTAGACTGCAGTTATGCGTCTTGGACAAAAAGGTGGCCAATTTTCTCTTCATTTATTCTGCAGCATGGAAAATGGTAAACCACATTCTTAGCAAGATGATGGGGGGGATGATTCTTGTGTACTGTAAGAACTGAAAAGACTCCACATGCAATTCTCTCCTTTCTGTTGCAAACATAATTGCTCAGCTGTGTACTATGAATGAACCATTTGGGGAATAGGACAAGGTTTTATTTTGTTGATTTGTTTCCCTTTCAACCTTTTTCCCAAAGCAGAACCAGCTCAAAGCATCTGTAAAAATGTTATTATAATCTATTTACCATGACAGCTCTCAAGCACATTGCACTCTACTATTTAATTTACTGTACTTTGTATTTTCTTCTATATTAAATGGCTTTCTGAAAATATCATTTATTGTCCTCCTGTGCACCATTGATTTTGTTCCATTTTAGAGATACAAAAGAGGTTGGGGAATATTGACAACGTGGTGAAAGCCAGACATGCACGCCTGCTTGGACGCACATCTTCTTGATCCGGTGCTATCTTGGGCTTGCATCAGCTTGTTTACCAACCTTCCCTTTCAGTTTGTAAGACCTGACTCTGAGGCAGTGACCTTTACTCAAAGTTCTGCATCTGAACATGCTTGTGTTTTTTCCCATCTGCTTGTAAGCACAAATCCCATTTTCAGTCAGCTCAGCTCCCAAACACGCATGGACTAAAGACTCACACTTACACAAAGTGAGTGTAATTGTAAAGTCAGGTAACCTTGAGGCTTTGCCCATTTGTTGGCAGGGTTAGTCACTGCTAGTTCTTTTTTTTAAAACTGGGTTAGATTTAGTCTATCTTGATCCCCTCCACAAAATAACCACCATAGCCTACAACTTCATCTTTTAAATTTTCTCCTCTGTTGCGTTGTAACCCTTAACACTGTGCCACAGCACCATCGCTTATTACCATAACCGTGCTCATAATGCTGTGAATTTCATTACGCTTGTCTGTTGAAGTTATGTTGGGTTTTATGTGGTTTTATTATCGGTGTGTGGTTGACCGTAGGCCGTCGTTAATAATGGGCAAAGTGGCAGTTCAACAATGACACTCCATTAACGGGTGCATGCGCCACGGAGCACAGCCAGGATAATGTTATTAAACTGATTATTCAATCCCCCTGTACGGCTCGCCTCTGCTGCAGTCATCCTTTGTTGAGTATTTTACAGACTCCTTGTATCTCTTTTCCAACTCTACAAACTTCTGCTCACTTAATGTCTTAGGTCAAGCCCAGGAAAATAAGAGACAACAGATAGGGAGGCTACAACCAAAACAGGAAGATTTTTTTAAAAAAACTGTCACGCTCTGTCGGAAAAAACACAATGTTGTAAATTTAAAATAACCTCCTGCATGTGAAATGCCAGCGAGCACCACTTTGTTTTGGCCTTTGAGTCAGTCATGAGTGAAAAGCTCAGTGCTCCCTAGTGGGCTTTGGTCCAGGGGCTTCATCCGGTTGGCCAGAAAAGACAAGATTATGTATCAGGAATTTCACACAGTGGAGCTGTCCCTGAGGTACGAGGCTCTGGTTGGGAGGGAGAGAAGTGTAGTTTACAGTGACATTTTGACCTTGATAGTGCCTCATGGATAAACCACCGGACAACAGCTTAAGGCGATGCAAGAGCTGCTTGCAGAATACAGAGCAGACACAATGCTTTGTCTAGTCAAAGCAGGGATGAGGATAAGGATGCAGATCTGTGGCATTAGAGTCAGGTAGGCAAACACCATGGCACCCCTCTGTACGCAAACCTACATGTAATGGTGACTTATACCAAACATGACACCTCATTGACTAATACATTGAAGTGCAAGGCATTTGTAACTGTATGCCATCGCCCGCTGCTGTTCTCGTCACGGTCACTTGGTTTTGTATGTGCATCCTGCATATGTTGTGTCAAATGGCTGGAAATGAAGGAGCGAAGTTTTCTGGTGAAGCAGGTGTTTTCCCTCATTACTTCCCGACAATGCCCCATCTGGTGCGGGGGAGCCGCTGCCACCGACTCCCTGCCAAGTGGGGAACAAACACTCGGGTGAGGCTGACAGGGAAAAATGGGATGGGCTGGGAATTGAGGGGAATGAGCGGGGCAGACATTATCCTCGCCAAAACAACAAGGTTAAAACTTGTGTCGAGAAAGAAATTCATTTAGCAAGAGAGAGCCTGAAGCCGAGACTTGGAAGATTTTGCACAGATCCACAAGTGGAGGTCAGATATGAGGCAAGGGTTCTCAAAGCAACTTTATGGAGGTCAAGGGTTGAAATATTAATATTAATGGTATCAGCCTGCTTTGATGCTTGACTGCCTGTTTGAACTTTTCTGACTGTTTGAACCAAAATGACTGTAAGTGTCTGGAGGATTTTGTGACAGATGAGAGAGACACCAAAGCAGATCTCACGACCCATGACGTGCTATACCAAATGTTACCTGAAGGGGGCGCCAAAGACATAGTTTCAAAAAGATGCCTTTAAGCTACGGAGGCTAGAAGCCCATGGTATGACACTAGATTAGGGAGGGAAAAAAGAGATGTGGAAAGAGAAACAATTTTCATAATGGAGCTGCGCTCTCTGACTGGAAAACACAATTATGGGCAAACTGTGGCCACAGCATGAGGGTAAAGTTAAAGAGCCCCTTTAGCAGGACCTAATAGGCCCTGACTACAGATGAGCAGAAACACTGGCTTGTCCAGAGCACAAGTTTTTGTTCCAGGCCATTACCGTCATTGTGAACGGTGATTTAACTGAATACACTCAGGTCTGTTCCCGGCTCCACTTGATGAGTCCTGTGCACATTTTGGAGACAAAGCAGCTTCTGCAAAAAAAGAAAAAGAAAAGAAAAAAGTTTCATCTTGCTTGTTTAATCACCAAACAAAGATATAAAAACATCAGTCACAAAGTAAAACATCTTATATTGAACAATTCCTGTTTGCCATCATGTCAGCCTTAAAAAGTGGAAAAAGGTGAGTCCACCTGATCACACACATACAGATGAATCAGCACACATTGTCCAATACAGGCGCTGATTAATCTGCATAATCTTTTTCCAACTGACTTCAGATCACAATAAATGATCGCAACATTATTGTCTCTTCCAACAATAAACATCTGTTTCATTTTCGTCATCTTAATCATTGTGCCACACATCATTTTCGGTCCGTAGAACTGAATTTGAAATAAATTGGTTATTTGCGTCGGAAAATTAATGTTGGTTATCAATCACGTTTAGAGCGAATTGATTTCAAATTAATTGGAAGATGCAGCCCTTCTTCCCTCCCCGGCTCTCCTCCTGTGTAGCCTGTTTCTTTTTAAAGCCCGGCCCCTCTTTCTCATCCGCACACCCCCTCCACCTGCTCCCGCTCTCTGCAATTGGTCAGAATGACACTCGGGCCCGCCTTATTGGCAAGCTTTTTAAATATATTTACAATGTAAAGTAACCAGGAAAAACCGGCCAAGCCGTCACATTCAGGCTTTCAGAGGGAAAGAAAGTAGGTGTGTGTGTGTGAGAGGGAGCATTAGTATGTAAAGACCTGCTGTTACGCACTCAGCGATACAGATAAACACACACACACACCTACTTTCTTTCCCTCTGAAAGCCTGAATGTGACGGCTTGGCCGGTTTTTCCTGGTTACTTTACATTGTAAATATATTTAAAAAGCTTGCCAATAAGGCGGGCCCGAGTGTCATTCTGACCAATTGCAGAGAGCGGGAGCAGGTGGAGGGGGTGTGCGGATGAGAAAGAGGGGCCGGGCTTTAAAAAGAAACAGGCTACACAGGAGGAGAGCCGGGGAGGGAAGAAGGGCTGCATCTTCCAATTAATTTGAAATCAATTCGCTCTAAACGTGATTGATAACCAACATTAATTTTCCGACGCAAATAACCAATTTATTTCAAATTCAGTTCTACGGACCGAAAATGATGTGTGGCACAATGATTAAGATGACGAAAATGAAACAGATGTTTATTGTTGGAAGAGACAATAATGTTGCGATCATTTATTGTGATCTGAAGTCAGTTGGAAAAAGATTATGCAGATTAATCAGCGCCTGTATTGGACAATGTGTGCTGATTCATCTGTATGTGTGTGATCAGGTGGACTCACCTTTTTCCACTTTTTAAGGCTGACATGATGGCAAACAGGAATTGTTCAATATAAGATGTTTTACTTTGTGACTGATGTTTTTATATCTTTGTTTGGTGATTAAACAAGCAAGATGAAACTTTTTTCTTTTCTTTTTCTTTTTTTGCAGAAGCTGCTTTGTCTCCAAAATGTGCACAGGACTCATCAAGTGGAGCCGGGAACAGACCTGAGTGTATTCAGTTAAATCACCGTTCACAATGACGGTAATGGCCTGGAACAAAAACTTGTGCTCTGGACAAGCCAGTGTTTCTGCTCATCTGTAGTCAGGGCCTATTAGGTCCTGCTAAAGGGGCTCTTTAACTTTACCCTCATGCTGTGGCCACAGTTTGCCCATAATTGTGTTTTCCAGTCAGAGAGCGCAGCTCCATTATGAAAATTGTTTCTCTTTCCACATCTCTTTTTTCCCTCCCTAATCTAGTGTCATACCATGGGCTTCTAGCCTCCGTAGCTTAAAGGCATCTTTTTGAAACTATGTCTTTGGCGCCCCCTTCAGGTAACATTTGGTATAGCACGTCATGGGTCGTGAGATCTGCTTTGGTGTCTCTCTCATCTGTCACAAAATCCTCCAGACACTTACAGTCATTTTGGTTCAAACAGTCAGAAAAGTTCAAACAGGCAGTCAAGCATCAAAGCAGGCTGATACCATTAATATTAATATTTCAACCCTTGACCTCCATAAAGTTGCTTTGAGAACCCTTGCCTCATATCTGACCTCCACTTGTGGATCTGTGCAAAATCTTCCAAGTCTCGGCTTCAGGCTCTCTCTTGCTAAATGAATTTCTTTCTCGACACAAGTTTTAACCTTGTTGTTTTGGCGAGGATAATGTCTGCCCCGCTCATTCCCCTCAATTCCCAGCCCATCCCATTTTTCCCTGTCAGCCTCACCCGAGTGTTTGTTCCCCACTTGGCAGGGAGTCGGTGGCAGCGGCTCCCCCGCACCAGATGGGGCATTGTCGGGAAGTAATGAGGGAAAACACCTGCTTCACCAGAAAACTTCGCTCCTTCATTTCCAGCCATTTGACACAACATATGCAGGATGCACATACAAAACCAAGTGACCGTGACGAGAACAGCAGCGGGCGATGGCATACAGTTACAAATGCCTTGCACTTCAATGTATTAGTCAATGAGGTGTCATGTTTGGTATAAGTCACCATTACATGTAGGTTTGCGTACAGAGGGGTGCCATGGTGTTTGCCTACCTGACTCTAATGCCACAGATCTGCATCCTTATCCTCATCCCTGCTTTGACTAGACAAAGCATTGTGTCTGCTCTGTATTCTGCAAGCAGCTCTTGCATCGCCTTAAGCTGTTGTCCGGTGGTTTATCCATGAGGCACTATCAAGGTCAAAATGTCACTGTAAACTACACTTCTCTCCCTCCCAACCAGAGCCTCGTACCTCAGGGACAGCTCCACTGTGTGAAATTCCTGATACATAATCTTGTCTTTTCTGGCCAACCGGATGAAGCCCCTGGACCAAAGCCCACTAGGGAGCACTGAGCTTTTCACTCATGACTGACTCAAAGGCCAAAACAAAGTGGTGCTCGCTGGCATTTCACATGCAGGAGGTTATTTTAAATTTACAACATTGTGTTTTTTCCGACAGAGCGTGACAGTTTTTTTAAAAAAATCTTCCTGTTTTGGTTGTAGCCTCCCTATCTGTTGTCTCTTATTTTCCTGGGCTTGACCTAAGACATTAAGTGAGCAGAAGTTTGTAGAGTTGGAAAAGAGATACAAGGAGTCTGTAAAATACTCAACAAAGGATGACTGCAGCAGAGGCGAGCCGTACAGGGGGATTGAATAATCAGTTTAATAACATTATCCTGGCTGTGCTCCGTGGCGCATGCACCCGTTAATGGAGTGTCATTGTTGAACTGCCACTTTGCCCATTATTAACGACGGCCTACGGTCAACCACACACCGATAATAAAACCACATAAAACCCAACATAACTTCAACAGACAAGCGTAATGAAATTCACAGCATTATGAGCACGGTTATGGTAATAAGCGATGGTGCTGTGGCACAGTGTTAAGGGTTACAACGCAACAGAGGAGAAAATTTAAAAGATGAAGTTGTAGGCTATGGTGGTTATTTTGTGGAGGGGATCAAGATAGACTAAATCTAACCCAGTTTTAAAAAAAAGAACTAGCAGTGACTAACCCTGCCAACAAATGGGCAAAGCCTCAAGGTTACCTGACTTTACAATTACACTCACTTTGTGTAAGTGTGAGTCTTTAGTCCATGCGTGTTTGGGAGCTGAGCTGACTGAAAATGGGATTTGTGCTTACAAGCAGATGGGAAAAAACACAAGCATGTTCAGATGCAGAACTTTGAGTAAAGGTCACTGCCTCAGAGTCAGGTCTTACAAACTGAAAGGGAAGGTTGGTAAACAAGCTGATGCAAGCCCAAGATAGCACCGGATCAAGAAGATGTGCGTCCAAGCAGGCGTGCATGTCTGGCTTTCACCACGTTGTCAATATTCCCCAACCTCTTTTGTATCTCTAAAATGGAACAAAATCAATGGTGCACAGGAGGACAATAAATGATATTTTCAGAAAGCCATTTAATATAGAAGAAAATACAAAGTACAGTAAATTAAATAGTAGAGTGCAATGTGCTTGAGAGCTGTCATGGTAAATAGATTATAATAACATTTTTACAGATGCTTTGAGCTGGTTCTGCTTTGGGAAAAAGGTTGAAAGGGAAACAAATCAACAAAATAAAACCTTGTCCTATTCCCCAAATGGTTCATTCATAGTACACAGCTGAGCAATTATGTTTGCAACAGAAAGGAGAGAATTGCATGTGGAGTCTTTTCAGTTCTTACAGTACACAAGAATCATCCCCCCCATCATCTTGCTAAGAATGTGGTTTACCATTTTCCATGCTGCAGAATAAATGAAGAGAAAATTGGCCACCTTTTTGTCCAAGACGCATAACTGCAGTCTACGCTCACTAGCAAAGCAGCTTCTGCATCTCTAAAGCAATCATTTGCCCCTTGGTGTTTTTAAACGCCCAGCCTGATACTGATTTAGATTTTGTTCTCCCTACAATCTTCCAATACCCCCCTCTTTCCTCCCACAACGTGACCATCCATAATCCTATACATTTTTCCTCCCTCTTTTAAGTATCCACTCTATGCCATCCCTCATTTTCTGGCCACCCACTCCATCTTCCTTGTCTCTCACCCCCCCACCCCCAACGCCCCCCACCCATCCTCATCCTTCCACCTGACTGTGCGGTCACACCAGAGGCTGTTTGTCTCCGCAGGCAGAGGGTAGGGACTCCACACTGGCTTTGTAGATGGGCTTTTTCTGAGACCGGTCATCGCTGAGGAGAGAGGGAGAGAAGGAAAGACAGAGGAGCATGATTATCAGTGTATCGACCTCCCAGTAGGCACTAGAGAAGTATAAGTGAGGAAATTATAGACTAGAACTGAGCGATGGAGCCACACCTGGCTGTTGATATGAAAGTCCATTTGTCTCTCTTTCGCTCTCTGTCTCTTTTTGTACACTCATGCTTGTATGTGGCAGCACGCGCTGAGCCACGTTTGTAAGGATTAAACTTTTTTCTTCTACACCACAACAAAGACACAGAAATCCTGTGTGAGGCATGCTTTTATGGAAATTCTGTCTTTTGAAAATGCTTCTTTTCAGCCCCTATAGAAAAGAAGTTAATGAGCGAAGCTGTACGGGGTCATAGTGAACAGTAACATGCTGTCGGCATATGGGTTTAATGGGACTTCCACTAATGTTCTTATCATTGCTGTGGCTGTTTTTATACTTAATATACTACCACAGAACTAAACCTGGTCTTATTAGCCAGGCTTTTCATAAGTAGAAAGTGTGCAGAAACACACTGCAGCGGGGGGAACATGAAAGAGATCAAGGATGGGGTCAAGTAGGTGAGACCTGCTGACACAGACTTAAATATTCAGTGTGAATAATGCCTATTAAAACACATGAAAGTGCACAGGCACTAGTCTGTATGTGTGTAGAAAGGTTTTTTGCAAGAACACACAAAATACACACACTGTAACTGAAATGGCCCTGGTTCTATCGCATGAGACAGAATGAAATATTGTAGCAATAGCCATATCTGTAATATAAAGTCAAACTGCAGGAGGAGAGACTGCGGCTAGGTTAGGGAAAAAAGGAAGGTGGATAAAGCATTGTAAGGAAATCAAACATGCACGCACACACAGAGACACTCTTGCATTCAGAGGCATGTTATTCATCAGATTTTGAAGGTGATTTAAGATGAAGATCACAAGTAAAGAGTGAAGTGTTTGTTTGTAATGAAAGAGGAGCAGACACAAACACAAAGACAGTAATTTCTTACATGGGTCCCTTGCTGGTCTTGGTTTGCTTGGCCCTGCGGCACAGGAATACACTCATGGAAAGGATGAACACCAAGAGAGCCACAGCCGCCGCCGAGGTCATCAAAATGAGACGGCCATTACTAGACTCATACCAGGGGGCGTCCTCTGTGGGACAGATCAGTAACACATGAAGGGAAACATGCATCACACAGAATCTGAAATCAGCTAAACTATGAGCTTCACACCCCCAGGCAATGCTTCTAACAGAACCTCCTGTTTGTTTGTGGAAGAAAAGCGTGTCTGTCTGGAGTTCAGACAGTTAGAGTCCCATACACAGCACTGATCTTCAAGAAGACTGGCTGTGACAATTTCCAAATTATAAATAACATTTGAAAAAGCAGACTGGTGGGACCTTATGTTCTGAAACCTTTCTTTGGAGCACTGGACAAAGCAAACATGGAAGAATTAAGGTTATGACAATTTGAAGCAGCAACAGACACAAGCACTTTGTCTGCTCACATATAGGTTAATTCCTTATGTTAAGAGGATTTCTTGGAAGCTGGAGTCTGAACCAGGAATGTTTGCTGA
>BRZM01000501.1:9994-37511 GCA_033238685.1 Lates japonicus | reverse complement strand
TTTTGTGTCTGCAGAGATCCCACAGTCTTGAAGGCCACATTAGCAATACACAGCACGACACTGTCGCCTTTGACCACACATACAGCAACACACGATTGCAAGATATATATATATATATATATATATATATATATATATATATATATATAGAAACTAATAAAGAAAGCTGTGGGGAATGAAGCCATTCTTGATTATTTTTTCTTCCCAAGGGGCCAAGATGGCTGCCAGCATCTGTCCCCCTTATCAGAGCTATTTTGTAGTCTCCAAGCTTCCAGTTTCAATGTCTGATCTCCTGATTTATATCAGTGTGAAATAAATGTAACTTTATTCAGTGTCAAGAAAATATAATGACATACATCATTACAAGTGCTCGGGCATCACCAGTTAGTTTTGCACCACATTAGCGTAAATTTGAACAGCACCTAACTGTGGGCTTACAGTCAGGTCAACAAAAATTTTTGATGTATGCTTTGTGAGGTGTGAAACTGAGGTTGCCACATATCTGAGCGAAGTAGGTTTGAGTCTGCTGCAACCAGTTATTAATTTCTCTCAATGTCAGGACTGGATCAACTGGATAAGTAATGAAGCAGTAGCCCATACCTGGTTACTGTGTCAGGTTTGCTAAATAACATTGCCAAAATGCAGAGTGAAGGTGCCTTGACATCAACTTCCTTAGACAAATGTGACTCTTGGTAACCTGGAAAGTTTCATTAAACTAGATGAAGATATTTAAAGATGCGATTAGCATAGACAGACAATTACAATACAAAAAGCTCACTTGAAAAGCCTGCTAGAAATCACTATTTGTTTATATGTACAGTGAAATATTGAAATAACATTATGGTAACAAGATTTAGCGTTAACTTTCAACATTATTTTATATGTCAACCACCCACCAACAACAACAACAACAACACAACAAAGGGTGGTGGTGGTAGTGCAATAAATGCCTGGGAGGGGGTCAATTTAGTTTTGGCGACAGCACAAGTTGTATGGCGTAATATAATTGAGCGCGCAGGCATATTTACCACATATGGAGATGGATTTGAGTTGTGCAGTGGAAAGTTACCATGAGCTTACAGAGAAAATTAATAAAACAAACATAAACCATTGGTACTCTAGAGCAGGTTGATCCCAAATGAGACTGCTGATGGTAAATCACTGGTCGTATACAGAAGTATATATATATATATATATATATATATATATATATATATATATATATATATATATATATATATATATATATATATATATATATATATATATATATATATATATATATATATATATATACATGCACAACGGAAGCAGACAGACAAGGTGGTATGGCAGGTTAGCTTATGCACCCCACACAGAGATTTGGTATATGCATGAATACAAACATCACACTGCACCAGGAGACTGTGGAGACCTTTTGGAGTTTCCAAACTTATTTACTGCAGCGTCTTGTGTCCTGATGATCTGTGCTTTTTAAATGTCATGTTCTCTCTCTGGCCTCCTTTTTTATGAGCTTCCCCAGGATATTGTAGACAAATAGAGGGACACACCTGGTGATTGTGTTCGAAGCATATAGACATATTCACAAAGGCATACAGACAGTTTTTTCCATTTTTTTTTTGTCCACGTAGCACTCTTTTTCTGCCTTTTGTTCTCGAACAAGACATGTTTTTTCACTCTTGATTGCTTCACTGTTTGTCCTCTCCCTGCCTTTTTTATGCCTTGTACTTTCCCCCCCATCTGTCTTTCTTTCACTCAAACCCCTCCCTCCTCTGTGATCTCTCACTCCCACTTCTCCTGCAATGTGAAGTCGGTTCAAGGGCCTTAGCAGTGACTTAGTGTCTTTTTGTTTGTACTCTTCCATGATCACTCAAAAGCTTTTTTATCCCCGCCTGTGCCTGTCTTTCTACTTCTAACCTTGTTGGTACCTAAATGCCAGTGCGCATGGCCATGCACACCCTCCACTTATGTGCCCCAGGTGCAGGCGTCTGTGTGCATCTTGTCCAACTGAGAGTTTGCGATGAGAGGGAGAATCAGTTATAACTAGAAAGACAGATTTTGGGTGAAGGGAGGGGTACTTTTCATTGCCAGGATCACCCGCTGATGGATCTTTTGGCTAACAGTCTCTCCCGCCTCCCTGCTGCTTGCACCCCGTTTCTGCCTCCTCTTCCTCTCTACCTCTCTTCTACTGTAGCCGCAGGCTGTAGGGATGCCAGGGCCAGGTACGGAGAGGCAGACAGCGAGAGGAAGAGAAAAGGAGAGAGGGAGGATTGACAGGGCCCAGGTGGCCAGCTCGAGCGCCTGTGCCTCTGCCTTCCCCTTCTCATTTGCATAGAAAAAATGGTTTTTCCCCTCTCTCCGACTCTTTATTTTCCTTACTCTCTCCTTCCATTTACACATGCCACATCGATTCATTTCCAATATTATTTTTGTTTTCTCCCCACTGCTCTTGCCGTCTCTCAGAATAAGTTCCACTTCCACTTCCTTCCTTTTCTTTTAACTTTATGTTTTCTTTTTTATAGTCGATTGCCTCCCCCCCTCTCTTTACCGTACCTCCAGATTTACGTTCTCATCCCATCTCTCTAGCTCTGGGCTTGCTGAACTGTGCATTTTACTTATGCTGCACTGCAATATTCTGGAGGTGGAGGCTTATTTTCACCATACGTGCACTTCAGAGACTGTGCAGCTCCCCCAATCATCTTCATTCATCTCCCACCCACCTCCTCTTGCTCCCATGACTGTTTTAACAAACCCTGTATCTTCTCTCCCCCTTCCAGCACCCTCCTCTCACCCCCCCTAACTCTTTTTCTTTCTCCTGAAGCCTGTGCATAATTTTGTGTTCCTTTTTGTTTGTAGCAAAGCAGAGTTTTGCTCCTTCATATTTAATTCCCTCATCTACTTCCTACCAATCTTTTTTTGATCAGGCCATCACTCAGGCACAAACTCACACATACATACACTCTTCATCACTCCTCTTTTCCTCCTCTAATTTTCCCATCTCTCCTCCTTAACCTCTGTGGCTCTTTATCTCACTTATCCATTATACATCATGACTCACCTCTTCTACTTGGCCTCTTCTTGGCATATTGGCCATTTTACAGTTGTGTGTGCTGTTGTGTATGTGTGTTTGAAAGAGTCTGAGTAGCATTCTGTTCACACATGCAGGTACATACACATGCATCATTGTCCTGAGTGTTTTTGTCATGCCAAACACACTCCTGACTGGCTGAGCCTGACACATGATAAATTGTACATAAACAAGCATGTGCTCATAGAGATTTGCTTTTAAATACTTTGGATACTTTGGGATTCAATACACACACCTTCCTTTTTAGAGATGTGTCAGGTTCTCATCTGGAAACATCCACAGAGTTACAGAATATAGGAGCACACACACACACACACACACACACACACACACACACACACACACATATATATATATATATACTTTCACATATAGACAGTTGACACTGTCAGATAGCCTCACACAAATTTGCGTATACACACACACACACATGCGCAGATACGCACAGGAAAACAGCCATCAGGTTCCCTCAGAATTGCTGAATTGAGTTATGTAGCCTGTCAGTCAACTCCCAGCTCCCACACATACACACACCCCTGGCAGATTCCTTCCCACACACACACACACACACACACATCACCCGTCTGACCCACGTTGCATATTTCGCGTGGGGAAGGGACTCAATTACGGCGAAGGTGAAAGAAGCAATAAACATGGCACAGATACAGTGAGGCTCGCTCAGCAGCACTGCAGTCAATCACAGAGCCAGGTAGGTAGCAGCTGCTGCTTTGCTCATCCAGTTGTGAAGTGCCGCGAATGGCCAGAGGTGGAGTATATAGAGGGGAGGAGGAGAGGGAGGGAGGGAGGGAGGTAGTAGTGGTGATGCAAAATGCTGCCATCTGACCCTCCTGGAGATTATGTGGCTGTAACCGACTTACATGGGCCTGCCACTGAGAGGACAGAGAGGTGGGATGGATAGAGGGAGGGAGGGTGGGAGTCGATAACAGCCCAGCTTCATTTCATCCCTTAGCATACACTCATCGGCAGCTATAGTCTGTATATATACGCAAACACACTCACACACAGACACACACACTTGACCATCACTGGCACTGTAGCGTTGCATGGTTTGGTCACACCCACCCACACTGAGGACCAACAGCACAATCACACAAAATAATGGACCATTTGCCCAGGATGCATCTGTTGTCCTTATCCCTTTGTGTGTGTGTGGGTTTATGTGTGAAACTGGTATAACAAACACTTTGCCTGATATAACTGTTGTTGCAGCCATTATTGATGCAGTAGAGACTGAGTATATTCCAGATACTATGCACATGTGACTGCTTACCACCTTACGATCGGCCATTAAACAAGCAAAGACTGCAAACAAGTAGAGATCCGTGACACTGCTGATGTTGTTTTTCTAAATGAAGGTTGAAGATGAGTTTTAATCCTAGGGATGGATTGTGCTTTTTACCTAAACATGGATGATGCTTTTGCAGTTAAACTGATTGAAGGGTAGTTCTGATTTATTACAGCTTAGATCTTACTTTTGTCGTCTTGTCCTTTATTTCTATTGGTTATGACAAAACTGTTTTTACAGAGTTACTCACTGAGATCTGGGAACACAGCAGCCTCCCTAAAAAGTCCAGTGGGGCCAAAAGCATGAGCAGTCAGATGATTGTACAGGGTGTAAACCACCTCTCAATTGTTTATTGTAAACATCCGTCACAGTTTACAGACCGACTTCCTGCAACAATTTTGACCTACTGTACTTACCGTAGTTGTACTCTTGCTTTTGGTTTTACCTAAATAAAATGGTTTAGATCATCTGATGAAACTTGGCTTGTTTACAACACATCTGACCATCTGACAGCTTTTTGCTTCTTACTTTAGTGAGTAGAGTATTATCATAACCAATAAAAATGATGGCCGAAGCTATGAAAATACAAGTTGTAATAAACTCATATCATCCTTTAAGTACCAGTCCCTGGTTGCAGATATCACTGAGGTAGAACACAAGCGCATTAGTGGTTGTGATATTTGGCAGCCTTGGACATGTTTACAAACTGACAGTTAGTGGGTTACAGTTGACAGACTAGCCGAAAAAAAAAAAATGAAACAAAGAGGTAGACATCTGACAGAAATTCAGCTCCATCTCAGCTGTAACCTGTCTGTGTGGCACCGGTGATGTTTTTTTTTTCTTTACACAAGTGTCAAAGTAAGTAGATAACCTCTGTAAATGATATTTAAATCCTGTGGGCATGGTGATTTACCTGCACTGTTTTCAAGGAAAGCATTAAACACAGTCTCTGGTTATCAGTGGATGTACCTGTAGTTGGTGATGCTCCGCTGTACACCCACCACCCCCACACACACGCGCACACACAGTTCAGAAAAGTTTACTTCATACCCTGTGTTCATAAGCACATGCAGAGATTGAAGCCTGTGCATATATATTGTAGATTCATGCAAAGCACACAGATGCGGATAGATGAATGAGCACTTGAACTCACACATGCGTCATACTGTGACAGTTTAGCAGTTGCACTAACGGCGTTGCACGAAGCTCGACTCAATAACTACAGCAGAGGTAGAGAGAGGGAGCGACTGCCCACTGAGAATCTAATGGTTCCAGCAGCTCCCTCACTCACCTCAGCTACCTTTCGATCCTATCTGTCTCCCTCCATCTTTTATTCATTTCTGTTCCCCTCAGCACATCTGTATTTCTTTCTGCCTCCTCCTCTGTCTCCCTCTCTCTCCACCTTGTCCGCCTCTGAATTTACCACCAAGGCTTGCCTTTTGGCAGTTCCTCCTCCGATCTCCCTCCCTACTCTTCTCTCCCTCTGTGTCTTTTTCCTCTCATTCCTCTTGGCCTCAGTTTCTCTCCGTCGTGGTGTCTTTTGCACAGCTTCGGTATCAAATCCCAGTCTTTTGTACTTGGCCCAAACCTCTGCGCCTCTCTTTCCATCTCCCACTCTGCACCTTCTTTTGGAAGTTGGCAGAGAGTTATGAAGGGAAAACCTAGAGGAGGGAGGAGGAAAAAAGTGGCAGGCCTGTGATGAGGTCAGATGTACAGTCAGGGAGAGGACCCGTACTGTAAAGAGCATCACAAACATGCATCCGCCAATTTTAGATTAATCATATTAATTGCTCGTGCGAAACTCAGGGTTGTGACACTCTTGTTATTGCTTTGTGTTATTAATAAAAAGAGTTACAGAATGGAGGGGCTGGAATCAATAAGCAGGCTTAAAGGGAAATTAAACAAGGAGAGAAAGGGACAGGGCATGGGGACAAGTTTGGTGCGGCTTGGACATTGTTATTAGTTGCTGCTGCCCTTTAATGAGGGTTATTTAACGGGCCAGAAAACAGACACACACAGCAGCCAGCAAACTGAATGCTGATTTGCAACTGCAAGAACAAACTTCAAGTCTGACAAAACTCCTTTTATACTGAACTAAAAACAATGGGAGTGAAATATGAAGGTGCCGGAAAAAGCAAAGAACTTGGCCAAAGCCCTCCAGCCTGCTCTCACCCTTAAATCCCCCCCCCGAACTCACTCTCACTTGTGTTTGTCGTTTGTTTCACTTTTATCCTCATTTACCTCTCCTGGGTCTGGGTCTGTCTTTATCTTTCTTCCTGCCTTTCTCCCCCTTTTTCCCACAGCGCCTCTCTTTTATGGGAAATGTATTCATTATGGGACAATAAAGGTCTGATTGGAAAGACTGGACCGGCTTTCAGAGTGGTGCGGTTAAAAGCGGGCCAAGAGGCAGAGAGAGTATATGATGACATTACACACCTGATGTCTTCACTCAAAGGTAGCGCTGACTTTCTTCACACCGCTGGTTACACCTCAACATCGAATCAGAGCTCTGGGGAAGAACATTGTTTTTTACGCTACTATAGCTAGAGGAGTGTTCTTGGAAATCAGGTGTGCTTTACTTCTGCACTCGACCTGCAGTGCATATAGAGCTATTCATAGACTAGTATGAATGCCATATTTACGTTTAACAACTATCTGGATCCGAGGGGTGACACTCATTCAATTATGTGATGTGTCTCCCCCATGTAAACAGCACAGCGGTGTAATGTGATTCACTGTAATAAAGACATCTCAAGGGTGGGTGACAGAGATGGATAGAGCAAAGCAGCAGAGAACCTCATCTGCATGGTGTTAGTTCAGCCTGGGTTATCTCTCCCAAGTCTTCTTTCCTTTTTCCTCCTCTGCTTTTACTTTCTCCCCTACTCATAAGATAACAAAGAATTCCAAGTTTTTGGATATACAGTACTTTTAAGTAATGCTAATGACACATACAGGATAAAAAAAAAACTAAAAATCTTCCATCACAAGGGCCATATAATTTATTCCATGACCAACAGCATTATAGCCCTCAGTGCCTTTATGGCAGGACATTAATACAAGTAAAATAAGACTCCCATTAACTTATAGGTTAGAGCACCTGTTTAAATATTTGTGTCATAACCTTCTTTTTGATGAGTTGCACGTCCACTATAGCCAGAACAGAAATGACTTGTGCAGGCATATTCTCAACTGCATTTACTTAATTAATATGCAGTACTTTATGCAAGGCATGTGTGCATGAGACAAAAACACATCCCCTGTGGAAGAAAATTAAAAGTACAATTTTTGTTCTTTTTTTCTCAACTGAAAAGATGCCAACTGTTGACATCATTTTTGGCTTTCACCAGCCATCATTAATGATTCATAAAAGACCATATAACCAGCAGACACTTTTATTACATCCTGGCTCAGAAAAATCTGTGGCATTTGACAGGAAAGCAGCTCAGTAACTGAAACAATGCAAACTCTACACTGCATTGCACTACACAGCAAACAGAGCATCCGTCTTATACAAACCACTGCAACATGAAAAGCTAACAAACCAATATTATTAGAATTAAGTGATGGAAAATGGTACTATTCTGTGTGTGAGCTTTAGTTTAATTAAAAATAAACACATTTTAGTGTCATTGAGTGATTTCAAGATTCCTCTCATAAAGAGTGAACAATAAAAGCATCTGGTATTAGTTGTAATTGCTTGTCAGGAAGAATAGTATAACCTCGGGCTTACTAGCAGAATTGTCAAGCACACCTGAGAGCAGCTCCCCCATCTTAGGTACCTAAATATGAGCTCAGGCTGTCCATTTACACAGTCTTTTCAGCAGAAGCAATGCAAAGCGCTGTCAGCGCTGATGAATCATGCCCTCAGGTGTTTACAGGTGTAGATGAGTGAGGTATCGAAACCCTGGGGGCCAAGTGATTCACAACTAAAAGTCTGTGAATACACAAAAGCAGAAATATGCATATTCAAACTCTCTGCCAGATTTATTAACCCCTGTAAATGCATTGTTCTGTCAAATTCATCTCAAGTCAGTGTGAAATTTTGTGCAAGGGCATAAGCGTAATGCCTGTTCGCACAATTATTCAATAATGGATGTCAACAAATCCCTGTTTGACCTTATTTAGACATAAACCAGACTTGTTTTGTCCTTAATCTGGCACTGGCAATACCGCCTGACAGCTCCACAGCAATCATTTTTGTAATTACACACATCCATTACACACTGATATGTTGTGAGCCACAACAGCCGATTCATAGCACATGTGGAGCTACTATAATGTCATGCATGTTATTCCCACATTACAGCACAATATGTAAACCTATCTTCTCATGCAAGAGGAAAATGATCATGTCGAAAGTAGGATGTTAATGCACTCATCTATTAATTTTATGTGGAGTTGTGTTCAGAATCTGTTGAGACCGACAGCATGATGTGCTGCAAAGATTACGGCTCCAAATAAAATGTCGCCCAGAGCCCAAATTCCCTCTTTGATGTTATCTTTCTCTTTGCCACTGTTTTACACTCAGCTCAGCACACTTATGAAGGTCTTTCTAAGTGTGGTGTAAACCAAGTATGGAGGTTAGCGCTGAAACTATTAGTGGATAGAAAATAAACCACCAAATATTGTGGTAATTGATCTAAGCAGGTACTCCTGTGGTTTTTCTGTTACGCTTCCATAATTTTAAAGTGTTTTGGAGAGGTGTTAATTCAACTGTATGTCAATTTTGGAGGCTGCAGTCTGTGATGCTATTGAACTGTTTTGCTTTATAGTGACAGGTGTTTCTGTTATTTTGTCCTTCCCATTTCCACTGATTAATGCAATGCAATGTTCTGCTGGGAGACCTTGGATCATGGCATTCATCTCGATGTTACTTTTACATGTATCACCCACATGTACATTGTTCCAGCAAAAACTGCTCTGAAGTGGTGTGAGGAACACAACAAAGAGCCCAAGGCATTGACCCGGCTTCCAAAGTCCCTCAGATCCCAAGCCGAGCATCTGTGGGATGGGCCGGAGCAAGCCTAATCCATTGAGGTCCCACCCCATAACCCACAGGGCCCAAAGATCAGCTGCCAATGTCCCGTGCCAGACACCAGGACAATTTCTGGTGTCCTGTATCCATGCCCCGACAGGTCAGAGCTGTTTTAGCAGCATGAGGGGGGACTTAGACAATATTAGACAGGTGGCTTTTATGCTGTAGCTGAGTTCATATCAGTGAGGGCAGGCTAAATAACAGAAACACATTTATGTATAAAGCTGTAGGGTTCAACAGCACCACAAACTACAGCCTGCAAAATTACCACACAGTTGAATCAACCCCTCTGTAAAACAATTTCAACAAAAAATCAACATTATGACTTCAATGAAGGTTTAATCCTTTGTATTAGACGGCATTAGTTTTAGTTGGTGTACCTAATAAACTGAGTGTATATGTGCATGCCTTCTTTACTTCCTGTTAAATGCATGCATGGAAACTGACTGATCTGTGCTCACACATGTTTCTGTTTATGCAAATGGAATTGGATTCTGTTGAAAAGAATATAAATCCAACCAAATACACAAGTGCAAAAGTGCATAAATATAGTCATAGGTATACGTCTGCACATTTATTGAAATACACACACACATACGCACACAATTGCCACTTTCTCTCCCCAGTAAAGTAGAGACTAATCAGTATGTATCTCAGTCTGCAACGATTTACCTTGCCCGTGTAGAGATGACCCATTTTATTTGAAGTTGAAACGCGTCAGTTATCACCCAAAACTGTTAATACACCAGCATTATGCACCACCTGGAACACGCAGCACAAAGGGAGAAAGAGTGTACGTTTCTCGCTGTAAATCAGATGAGAGATATTTTTGCCGGTGCATCTTTACTTTTGCTTTTTCATTTGAGCCTATTAATGTGTTTCAAGAGATGTGTGTGTGTGGGGGGGGGTGAGTGTGTGTGGGTATTATCTGCATGCGCATGCTTAGACTTGTGTTTGTTGCCGTTTCTGTTTTGAAAGAGTACAAAGAGCCCGCGGTGGGAGTGAAAGCTCAGCCTTTAGTGCTCTAGGCCTCCGATGGAGAGATTAGTGAGGAGAGCTGTGAAATAAAGAGTGCTAATTAAAATCAGAGAGTGGGGGTGTGGGAAAATCAGGTAAGAGAGATAACATGGAGTCATAGAGCTGAATAAAAAATTATTTACCTGCCCACACACACACACGCACATGCACATACACACACGCGCACATAGAAAAACCCATTTTAACCTGAGAAGATATGGGTTGCAGAATAAAGCAGAGTAAGTTAGTGATGTGGAAAGTGTGCAAGAAAGGGAGCATTGCTGAGGAGGAGGCAATGGGAATAAGGGATTAATTGAATCTGATTTTAATCCTGCTGTTTGTATCTGCTTGTTGTATACCTTTTTTTAACTTAAATTTAAAAACTGGGCTGGTGGAGGTGCTCTTGTGCTTGTTCCAGGAGGTCAAATAAGGCAAAGACAAAGTTGAAATGAAGTCAAATCCACTGGGGCTATGATGGGAGATTAAATAAAAAAGGAAGGAAGGACTATCTGCCTCACTTCCTTTGTTCATGTTTGAAGTTGAGTAAATGAAAGGAGATAACATTTGAGTCAGGCATCCGAAATGATTACAGTTTCTAACCATAACATAATTACAGAAGGGAATAATGTTTATGTGTTTGAAAAAGGAGAAAGAGAGACAGGGCAAGGGTGGGATGGAAGGGAGGGCAAAGAAAGGGAGAACGAAGGAGACCGACTGTCAACTCATAAGAACAGTTTTAACTCAAAAAGTTGGGAGTTATGGGGGGTGATGCTGGAGAAAGTTGTCGAGGTGGAAAGGGCAGTAAGAGAGAAAGCATGAAAGGAGGGAAGCAGCGAGCAAAGGGGATTAATGGAAACGGATTTTAATCCTGCCGGTGATATTAGGGTGAGTTATATTTGGGGGGTGCCAGGGGGGCGGGAACTTCGAGAGCGAGAGGGGGAGTGTGGAGGTGGATTACATCTGTAAATCTTTTTAATGACGCCTCTCCTCTGCATTAGGGGGCAGCCAGGAGGCCAAACAAACAGTGTGTAATTAGAGCAGGGGAATGGGAAATAGAGATGGTGAGAGGGCCGGGGTAAGGGAAAGTCATTTGGTAAAGTAAAGGATTGGAACAGGAGACCTTTGGACAATAATGGTTATGGCTCTCATTCTATGGTGCCACTGTTAAGAAATGAGGCCTGACAAGGTCCGTGAAACCACCGAGGAGGAGGATGATGAAGCTGCAGGCGGCCACAGTGCTGACGTCTGTTAGTTCTGTGGTGATGATGATGATGATGTTGAAGGTGCTACTGTGAGATACCATCCTCCTAGGCGGACAATGATGATGGTGACGAAGATGTCGGTGTAATGGCGATTATGATGGTCAGAATCATGATTGCTGTAATGGAGATGATGATAAATGTGATGACAGTGTCATGGCTGCCAGTTCTGCTAATTATCCATCCATCCAATTTCTATGTACGCTTATCCTGTCCAGGGTCATGAGAGGGCTGATGCCTATCCCAGCTTGCAGTAGGTGGAAAATGAGAAGTATATCACAGGGGTATCACATTAACACCTTTAAACCTCCCAAATTATCTGAACTGCACATCTCTGGACCATTGGAGAATTGGAGCACCTGTGCTGTCCGCTCTGCTAATTATTGTAAGCAAAATGTAAAATATTTTTTCAGCTGCTCCACATAATTCTTTGTTTTAGAAGTCAGCATGCTCTTGGGTCCATTGCAAACTGTGCAGTAGAGTAAAATGCAGTGTCCATGACTTTAATTTTTTTTTTTTACCTCCGCAAAACTGAGGAATAGAAACAAAAGGTTACAGGTCTCCTTCCACAGCTTCTATGCAGCAAGGGCATTTTTCTCCAGCCAAAATTAATTGGTATTGTATAAATAGTGATGATTTTATATAAGACAGCAACAGACATTTATATTTACTATAGATAAATCTGTGGTGGTACAGACATTAGTACTAACATCTCATAACAAGAAGGTCCTGGGTTTAAACCTCGGTTTGGCTGGGGCTTTTCTGTTTGCATGTTCTCCCTGTGCCTGCGTGGGTACTCCAGTTTCCTCCCACAGTCCAAAGATGGGTTAATTGGCCACTCTAAAATTGTCCATAGGTGTGAATGTGAGTGTGACTGGTCTGTTTGTCTGTGTATGTGAGCTGGGATTGGCTCCAGCCCACCTGCCACCCTCAAAAGATAAGTGGTATAGTTACTGGGTGAACGGATAAATATATGTATAGACTGCATGAGTTCATAGCCTTTTTTTTTTGCTTAAACCAAAAGTATTTAATTTACAGTAACATAAAACATCAGATAATGTGTTGAGAATGTTAGAAAAAAAATGTGAAGAGGTTCTTTAAAGCCAGCATGGTAGGAGTGAGCGTTACTGTCTTCCAACAGCAGATGAATCTCTTCATTTGTTAATCACTGCATATGGCAGTGATGAGAACAACATTTCCCACGATGCCTTCGTAAAACCTCAGTATGGTCACAATGATGATTACTTATGAAAATGACAGGAGAGGGATGTGGGAGCTTGTGACGAGAACAACGATGTAACTCAAAGCACTACTAATTTCATACATTAATTTGCATAGGTCATAGGTCAACTCCCATTTATGAAGGTTGTATTCTCTCACATGTTGACAGCAGGTCAGGCATTTTTTTATCACAACGAGGCAACACTGATAATAATGAAAATTAAGTGTCGTCAATCATCTAACAGGGCCCGAGGGATTGCCCTTTGTCGTTCTTGCCCCGACCTCCTCCTCGCACTTCCACCAATCCATAATTCATGTGGTGTGTAGTGGCTGCTGGATGGTGATACTGAGATGCTATCTGCTGTACACGGACGGTTGTTTGTTTTGCTGGAGAGCTGCATATAACTGAATGCGGGCGGGAAGGAAAACCGTATAGGTTTATCTAAGGTGCAACGGATGCTGGCTCTGCAGTCAATGAAGGGAGAGATGAACAGAAGGATGAAGGAGCCAGGTGGAGAAGTGCGGCACTGTGCACTCGGGCTGATGCATAAGTGTATGTGCTCTGTATGTGAGTGTGCAGATGTGTTTAGCGGAGTGGAGAAGATAGGAGGAATTTTGTGTAAGAGAAAATAGATGAGGAGTGTAGAGTGGATCAAGGTGTGTGAGTATTTCTGTGTGTTTCTATGTCCCATGACTATAGTCATGTCTGAGTGTGATTACTCTCTGACCTGTCGCCTCTGGCTGTGTGTCTACACAGACCCTCTCATTTGCACCACACACACACAAACACACATAGACACACTCTTCTAAATCCAGTGCGTAAATCCAGCCAAGGGCCACAGGGCAGGCAGGAAAAGCACCTCAGAGACACAGAATCTCTCTCTTGCTCCCACTTTTTCGCTCTCTGATCTCTCCCTCACTCAGTTTTCCCCCTCTTTCCTCATCTCCCTCTCCCCTAAATCCTCATCTATTCAGATGAGGGATTCTTAAAGAGGGCTGTTATTCGAAATGTAATGGCAGTTAATCTCTTGTTTGTGGCTCTCCAAATGGAGAAAGCCATTTCTGTTCCTGTCAAGGAGGTATACTGTGCATGTATGTAGCTTAGCATGCATCGCCTGCAGTGCGGTTGTGTTTGGATGGAGAGTTGTTGTCAGTAGTTTCACAGTTCATGTATAGGCTGAGAACAGGCCAACTGTTGAAGCAACCTCACTGTCTTTCACAATCGCACTTCTCAAAACTTAAACTGCAGCAGTGTCAGAAGGGAAAATACAGAAATGCAGCATCAAAGGCAGAATTAAAAAGAGCGAGTCAGAGACTTAGGCTTTTGTAAATGTTTGCTGTCTATTTTGAAGTCGGCATGAGTGTCATACATTAAGGAAACAGTGAGTTGTATTTCTTTCAAATTGTAAAAAGTTAAAACCTCATATTCTATACAGTCTTCAAAGAATGATTGATGGCCTCTTGTTCTGGTATGGATTATCTGTGCAGACTGATGTTTCTGAGCTGTTTTTCGTGCTGTTTGGATATAAATGAATGAATAACATTGCATTAAATGACAAAAATGATTTAATAACATGTAATAGAAAATGAGCAAAAAACCCAAATATTGCTCAACGACCTTTGTTATCCAAACATAGAAGCTGCTTGATGACTTGAGCTTGACTTTTGAACTGCATTTATGCGCGCAAGTGTGGCACAAGCAAAAATATATTACAATATGAATGTATTTCATTAAAATGCAGGAATAATTTCATAATGAAATGCATAAACATCTCGACACTATGCATAATTGCATTAGTGTGGAATAAATCAGTTCATGGTAATACCGCCATCACAACATCGCTCTATCTGCAGCAGAATGATGCAACACAGCGCTTAATTTAAAATGAATGAACATACGAACATCAGACTAGAGACCACACAATTCACCGACAGTTTTATTGCCTGAGGATGAGTGAGAAGAAAAAGAGAGAAGGTGAGAAACAATAGGGGGCGTGGTGGTAAACTGAAATGAACTGTGCAAGTTGAGGAGCAGTGAGGAGTCAAGAGTTTTCTCACTCTTTCCCTGCTTTATTTCTTCTCATCTCTGCCGTGTCCATGATGCAAACTGAGGGCAATGGCTGCTTATTTGAGATTCACTGACCATCAGCAGAAAAAAGAAAAAACGGCTGATAAGGAGGACGGCGTGCTTCCATTCTGGTATTTTTGCTTTCCTTTCCTCCCCACCGCAACCTCCCCACTTTGTGCGGATTGAGTCCACCTCTGTAGGATCAAAGGCTTGATGTTGCATTAATGGTATACACACGTTGACGCAGGTTCAGCCATCCCAGAAACACTTTATGCGTCTGGCTCAGAGTCAGCTGCTGCTTCAATGGAGTCAAACGTCAAGCTTTTGTTTCTAAATCCTAAATCCCAAAGAGCTTTAAGCAGAATATGGGTGGCTGGGCTGAGAACCTGGGTGGTGTGTCAGGAGCAGAGACAAACACAGATATAAAATTAACATGCTGAGAAACCTTAGAGGCCACTCAACCACGTTAACTGCAGCATGGTAATATGCTCAAATTGAGCTGAGACTGATGGAAATGTTATTAGATACACCAGTATGAAAGTTGGAAATCAAAGCACTGGACAATTTTAAATTCTGTCCCATCGATGCCACTAAATGAAAAGTCAGTCTAACCAATAGTTGCTGAGATTTCAGTCTGGAGCAAAGTGGTAGGACTGAACGAATGCCATCCCTAGAACCTCAGCCCTACTAGACTAATAAAAGCCAATGCTAATTTAAAGCATGATGGGAGCATGTTGACTTTTGAGATATTTTACTGATACAACAGTCTTTCCCTAACCAAGGTAAGCCTTTAAATCAACACTTGCTGGCAGGAGTGCATCCCAGATGCTGCCACCTTTACGTACACCCAACCACCCACCCTGACCTCCCCATGACCTTTGAGTTTTATAAAGACATCGCGACTTCCTGAGTAGAAGGCTGACTGAAGGTGTGAGAATTTGCTTCAGTCTGTCAATGTTTATTGCATAAGGAAAAGGCTTGAGGCACCCCAGGACAGAGTAATGAAGTTGTTATCATCACGCAGTTCTAACTTCAGCTGTAATAGATGCCTGTGTCAGTGGCTGATTACAAACACAAAGCGCCAATGACATACATGCCAATCTGCAGCTACTGCACCATGTCTGAGAGAAGTGTGTCAGGTTTTGATTGGTAACTGTTGTTGAAAATGGGTATGTATCAGCAGGTGGACAATAATGTGACCCCAGTCTGCTCTACTTTACAGTGTTCGCAGGTGTGTGTGTGTGTTAGTCCTAAGTTGACCTACTCACAGACGCATAGCTGCCGCGCTTCTATCAATCCTGTAAACCAGCTCTATCTGTCATTAAGACATACCTGCACCATCACACTCATCACAGAATTACACACACGCATTTGCATAATGTGTAGAACTCGCCTTGGTGCTTTAAAACAGAAACATAAAAAGTGTGTAAGTGTAGGCACCACACACGACATTTTATCTCATTTACCCTCCTGCCTCCCCTCCTACTCTCCTTCTCCCCTCACTAACTTTTTTCAGCACTCTCTGTGGCCATCCTCCTTTCTCTGCTTTCTCCCCATTCTTTTCATTTTCACTTTTCCTTGTTTATTTCCTGCCTTGTTCCCTTTCTTCCCAATCCTCCCTGCCTGCCGCCCTGTCTTTTCTCCTTCCACCTGCTCTCATTTCTCCTGGCCCATTTTCTCCCTTCCTCCCCTGGTCTCCCTAGTGTATCGCTGCAGACTCTTGTAGTCAATTATCCCTTCTGTTAATGAGCAGATAAATCTAATTGCTCTCTCCTTCTGTGCCTGACAAGTCTCTCCTCTGCTTTTCTAAGCCTGCAGGATTAAATTATCTTCCCCTGTCATTTTTCAACCCTTCCTATGCAATGGCGCTGTTCCTCTTTTTCATCCTCTTGTGGTTTCCTGGGCTTATAAAGATTTGAATATTGGTTTACTACCTACATCTTTTGGCTCACTTCTCCTTTTTTCTTTCCTCTGACCTTTCTTTTCACCTCACCTCCTCACTAATTCACCCCAGCTGACTCTTCACCTCTACCTCGGCTCCACCTCTGTTCACTTCATCACCTCCTCTCTCCGCCGTCAGTGTACCAGTAGTTTAAGAGGGATGATAGGCTGTGAAGGGCTTAGGCTATGGGGGATTACTCAGACAGTGGCAGCGGGTGGTTTATCTTCCATTGCGTGGCCAGCCTTCCTGCTGATAATATTCCCACTATCGACAGTTTTTCTTATGGTCTTATCCTCTTCACAGTCTGAAGCAGAAAACTAATTAGCCAGTTGGGTTAGTGTTCAGCGGTATCAATATCGACAGGTACAATGTAGACTGTTTTAGAGGAAATGTAGCACGCCATAACAAGTTTAGATTTTTAACCACTGACTTGTCTTTGAAGTAGCCTAACTCCGTGTTTCAGACAGACAGTTGTTTACTGATCAGTGCTGCTGTGTTACTTTGTTAGTTTCGAAATAAATATATTTTCAATAAAGATCCAATTAGCTGTACAGGCAATATTGATCTAAAAGTATATACAAATTATGGCACATAATTTGGGGATCTGCCAAGTCAAGCAATCCTCACCCAGGTTCAGACACACTCCCACCTAAGGTTGGCACTTGTTGTCTCTCAACACACTGGTGGTAAAAAACAATACTTATCAAGAACTAGCTTTCTCATTTCATTTGGTGATAAACAGTTAGACACATATACCTATGTTTCTTCTTTTTTTTAATGAATGGTTTTAGGCCTTTTGATTTTCTTTCTTGTTGACTGCTGGGATTTGTTTCTCCTAGGATGGAAATAGATATCTGCATTTTCTCCAGTTTCTGTATTAAAAAGACTAGACTAGACTAATAGTGCTTTGTTACCACATTGTAACTTATTTAGTAAAAGTAGCTCTGCATGGTAAAGCCAGCAACACTGGATCCCTGTGCTCACTTTAATGATCAAATGAGGTCTGAATTGTAACCTTATTTCCTCTCTGTGTGGTGAGCGGCCTCCTCTATGGTTGTTGCTAAATAGGTGAAAACCGATGACAACACTCCATGATGTATGTGTATGTTGGCAGATCTAATAACAGACATCACACAGAAGTAGCAAATAATGTGGAGATAATCTTGAATCAACTTGTTGTGCCATGCAGGGATCAACACAATTATCAGTTACTGCCATACTTGATACAGTTGGTAGACGAGTACCAAGGACGTTCATGCTAACATTCAAACCTGCTACCTTCCAATTCAAACAGGATGGATGGGTTAGTGAATATAATAGACAAGTCAAGCCAGCATAACAGCTTTCAGGTATTGTATTTATTTTGTCAGTGTTGATTCCATTATTAAAATTATTATTAACAAGCTGTTAAATGCTTATTTTAGTTAGTCAGCATGGTAGCATTTTTAGTCCGGACCAGTTATGCTCAGATTTAGCCAACACTGATTTATAGACTGCAAGAATCAGCGTTACCAACTCTTTCTCTCCCAAGAAATTAGTGGCTATCCAAAATATGATGCTGAAAATGTTACACTTGTGTTATATTTACTCTAGGCCCTGCTGGAAACTGTACTGAGAAAACAGGAAACTTCATCTTCTTTGCAGACATACAGCACTGACAAAGATGGCAGGAGTTCCAATACATCCCTTCTGAAACTCCTCACAAATGCCATGTCTATGCTATCTATAGTTTAGATGTGTCTTCCGCAGATAGATAGCTGCGAGGATTTCTGCAGTGCTGGAGGGAAAATATTTCTGCCACTGGAGTAACTCAGAGGGAAGTATACAAAATTCCTATTAGACTTTCACACTTAGAAAAAAGCACTTTCGATGTATGATTTACAAACTATAAAAGCAGGGTAAACTAAGTATTTAACTCGCACAGTGGCTCTACATTAATCATGAAGCATAAGGAAAAGGGCTAAAGACCTTTATGTAACGCGGCTACAACCACACTGTCAAAAGCAATGTATGCCTATTACACATTGTGTAAAGCAGTTTTTGTGTAGGCACACTAGAATAGCGCTGGCAAGGTACCCACATTTATTTGTCCTGGCAGGAATTTGTCTTGGTGATGTAAGTGATATACATAATGTTCCATTCGGAAAGCAAGGCTGCTAAAATAATCCGTCATATCCATGGTAGACCTAAGAGGGTTCAGAAAGGCACAGACATAAACACACAGGGAGAGGAGACAATCAAGCAGCATAATTAAAACATAGGTACAAATTATATTTCATATAATTCATACTGCATACATAAATATCAAAGCTTCACTATCTGCAGCCAAACACAGATGCATAAAATGGGGTACATGCACAGTGGGACAGGAAAGATAAACATCTCTCAGACACGCATATACATGAAACTGAAATAGAAATTAAGAAGAAGGTGGAAACCCTGCTGTACATGTACACAGTGGGATGTAGAAAATTAAGAAAAAAAATGTAGGAACATCACACACAAACACGCACAGCACACAGAGGGAATACAAACAAGAGCGCGATGAGCCATCGTATGGTAACATAAGCTGTGGGATACATCTATGTGCAGATAGAAGTGAGTCGTATGCATTTAATTGAAGGTAATTGAAAATGTTGTATCAAAGCATATCCAGAAGCTTTTATCTGTACAAGTGTTTATGTGTCAGTACTCTGTATATGAAAAAAAAACATGAGTGGTGTGTGTATGTGCTGATGGGCTGTGTGTGTACTTTTGTAGCAGGTCAGGGTTTAGTTCATTTCACCTCATATCTACCTCGAGCTCATCGTCACCTGCTGGGCCAATTGTGCGTCCTCTCGAGACAACCTATGTCTCCAGCTGCGGCTTTGAGAGCAGAGCTCAGTGATGAACAGAAGCCCGGCTCATACAGATGCACACCTGCATGCATTCTACACACACACACACATACCGTGAAGACACATATAAATACACACTCCAGACATGCTTGAGTGTCCCGTTGGCCAGGCTCTTTTCTATCACGGCAGAGCCCTGTGGGGAGCGAGATGTGAGTAAGGATGGTTGGGTAATGATAAAAGAGGTAGTTAAGGTACAATTTGGAGCCGCACCTATTTAGTAGTCTTGTTGTCATCAAACGGGTTCCATCAAGAGCCAGTTAATCTTGGCTGCCCCACACATGGCACAGGTCAGTGCCTCTGGCTGCCTACAACAAAGATGGTCATTCTTTCAGAGTGTGTGGCCATGCTGCGGAGCTGCCATGAGACCTTATTTGCCACCTGCTGGCACATATCTAATGCCAAATTACAAAGCCTGTTGTTTCATCGAAGCCTGCAACTGTGACGCTTTGTTCAGTGAAGAGACCAGCTTGATTACAGGAAGCAACAGATTCTAGGTGCCCCTTTTCAGGCACAAGTGACGATTAAAATCTTAAATGATACATCCTGGATTTTATCGTTGAAAAGAATCAATGAGGGTAAAGTTAGATAAACTGCATTGCATAGTTTGATTTAGGAGGAAATTCATAAAAAAATTATATTACATTTTAGTCCTGTAAGTGAAAAACAGAATCTGTATGTTCGGAATATAAACGAAAAGAACTATCTGTTGTCTTTACAGCTTAATATCAACCTTGGGATGCAGTCACACAAAACCATGGTTACAATCCAACCATGACCTGAAAAGCAATCACACAGCCACATTAGTGACCACCAGATTCTCATCACTTCTCACTTGAGACAGTACATTTCATTTCCTGCCTCTATTGAAAGCTGGCCAGATGTGATTGATTCCATTGGAAGATACACCTTGATAATATTGATCACCTGTGTCTTGCCTTGGGCAACATTCTCCATCATTGAAAGTGAGATGAAATCGCTGCAAACAGCTCACAGTCACTTTATCCAAGCCGTCCGTTTGTTCCAGGAGGAACAAGAAGGCAGATCTGGAACAGAATATTGAGGGTCTCAAAGGAGAGAAGGCTTCATAGATTTCTAGATTTTAATATTGATAACTTAGGCCAAAAAAAAAAAAAAGTTTAGCTAAGATGAACTTCCAGTGTTTTCATTTTATAGAGGTTATTTCCTCGTATAACTAAAGACCCTTAACTCTCACTCTAGACTGTACATGGAGTCCTCCTTATGTGGGCAAAGCATATAGGTGAGAATGTATCATCATTATGCATAGGATGAAATACGGACACTATGCAAATCGATTTATAAATAGTAGTTCAAAGTCTCAGTTAGTATAGCCACTGCAGTGAGAGGTACTTCAGTTAACTGGCTTTGACCACAGTTTTCAGCTGTACGTATATATACATTCCGAGATGACTTTGATTTGTAATTCCTGTTACTGCAGCTGACGGATCTACAGCAGTAGGAGAAAACAATTCATTATGCGCTCATTATTCTTAGTTTTTGCTTTCACTTTTATGAGATGATGAACAGCAGATCATGAAATATAATGAAAAGGCTTGATCTGTGAGAACCAAAAGTTAAGAGGCGCACAACTAAGCTAGAAATGAATTTGAAGGGGAAATGAGGCACTTGAGGAGTGGAGAAGAGCTGATTAATGAAATGCGTGATTGATTATATGATGAAGTTAATCTTATTTCCTCCCACTCTCCCGCCAAGATCCCCCCTCCCTTCCTCTCATATTAAAGCCCCTTTGCTGACCTCAACACCCCCTGTGAATGTTTGAAGGTTTTTTTGGTTTTTTTTGCCAGAAAACACTCCACTGCAGAAGGATGCATACTTCCCATGCGCCTGCTCTCCAAATCAAATGCGTCTACCACGCAGCTGATGGATCGGGGCGAGATACACAGCTGTTTCTGTTCCTTTTAGCAAAAATCAAAGTTTTTCCCATTACGCCCAAGTAACCAAGGCTAGATGAGCTAGAAAAAGACTGTCTGGCTACATTCAGAGGAGTTGAATTAAAAAAAAAAAAGAGAATTTGAACAGCTATTGAGCAGCACTTTAAATTACAAACTCTGCTTTTATTCAAAAACGTGAGAAAATGAGTTCTGAAACCACATTTATCTGGCAAGTAAATGTCGAGGCATTTGTATTGACCAGCAGCCCTATTAAACCCCTGCAGAAGTATATGTTGATTTTATTTCATTGATCCAAGTCTTACTTATTCCAATTTTAAATCTGCAAACTCACCTATTGAGCAGTTACAGACAAGAGAAGATGATAGAGAAGCTGATTTGAGATGATATAATGAAATCGTCTCAAAAAGATATACATGACAAAAAAGAGTATATTTTCCCACCAACAAATTCAATTGTATATTGGAAGGTCCAACTAAATATTCTTTTATGTGGCTATACCAGAAACAGGACGTGTTATGGCATTTGAGGCATACAGGCATGTATCACTGCATGGTCGTGCAACCAACACACTGGAAGGTGTATAGTATGACCATGGTTCGCTGGATCCAAATGTTTGTTAAAGTAACTTACTTTTGTTACTAGCTCCTAACCTGAGCAAAAACAGCAACTGTGTTAGTGCAAGAACCAAAGTTTCAGGCAATACAGGTGTCTTTCACACCAAACAACGCCTTGGGATAAATGATGTACACTTGTGCATCTTTGCAAAAAAGGTTTCTAACGTCAGAATGGAAACAGGATTTGTTTGAGAAGAACTCTACAGGCAGAAACACCTGATTGGTTGTGAGGCAGGGTTTCTTGGTTATATCCGAGTCCGAGAATCCCCTAGACAGCCCTGAGCTGATTTGAGTTCACTCATCTGACCCAGCAGCTTTGACAGTCCTGCACCAGTTTTCCTGCACGCCTTACACACGGCTCTGACGACGTGATGAGCATGTTGCCCTTCCATGCCCTTCAAGTGCACAGCCATGCAGCTGCAGTCAGAGTCAGGAGTGCAGGCTTGCATCATGGCAGGGGAGTTTTGGGCTGAAACCATTCTGAAATAGCTCTGCGAGGTACACACAGTTTATTTCAGCAAACAACAGACAGCATGGTGTGATCAGAGTATATTAGAAAAATAATAAAAGTAAGGGGCTTATACCACTTCAAAAAGTAATGGACCAAAAAGCTAAAATGACAAAAGCAATTACTGAATCAATGAGAATGACAACAAACCATTAAGAACACAGTGGATATTTATATAATAAAAGTATTTCAAATTAAACAACATGGGAAAGAGAAGAAAAAGACAGTTCTGCTCATTTCTACTACGCTTCTATTTTATGTGAACAACAAAGCTTTGTCTATTTTTCTGAATGATCTACAGAGAGATTAGCGGAGTGGAGTTGGGATCTCAAGAGAAACACATCAATAAGACGACAGCAGCAGACTAATCAGATGGGGACTGAAACCTGCTGATCACTGTCAAAGGTAGAGTCTCTTACATTGTTATTCTTTTCTCCAACTATATTACTGTTTAAAAAGGACACAAACGTGATCCCATGAAGAACTAGAAATGGCCTCATGATATGAGCAAAGAGAAAAAATCCTTATATCTGTTCGTATAATAGTTTCATGAGCATTGTTTCAAATGTATACTGGTCTGAAACCACAGCCATGTCTGAAATTAAAAGATGTTTTCTGAATAAACACACATTGCTGATACTGTAGCCATTGATGACCACTGCAGGATATTCAAGGAGCCTCAAACCCATCTCTTAGAGACTTCAAACCACACAGACACACCACACACTCAAAATAGAAAAAAGCTTAAAACCACACCATCATTCAATGAATGAATAAAAGTAGAGAGAATGGCAGAGATAAAATAAAAAAGAAAGAAACCATAACTGCAGTTTTCCTTCAGTTTGATTTTCATGAAGTTCATCTCAGTTAACCTACGATCAAAATTAAATTTTAGGCCCAAAAGTAGCGCGAGAGACACAGTTTCTGATCACCGAACCGCGAATTACAGAGGCTGTTAACACTGTTAGCCTGGCCGCTTCAAGCCAGCGATGATGCTCCTGCACTGCTTGAGGCTGCTGGCTAGTGATAGGTGAAACGCCTATTATGCCCGCGCTTCCATTTGCCACGACTGTTGGCTAAAAGCCCATAGCTCCTGATTTGAAAGCTATAAAGCCTGTGGAGGAAATGAGAGAAAGCAAGGAATGGGAATGGTAAGGAAAGAATGAGAGATATAAGTGTTATAGTATAATGGGAGCGATGGATGGGGACATGGAGGTAGCAAATAGTTCAGTGGCCCCTCATATGGTGATGTGGGAGATTAACAGGAGGGTGAGACTGGAAGAATATGTAAATAATCAATAAGCTCCTGGGTTGTAAGTAGATGGCAAATTGGAGAGTACACTGAGAAAATGACAATCAGATCTATTTAAGATGAACATTCAGCTGGTTATGTAAAAGGCATAAGATTCGAGTGCAAAGATATGCAGATAACGCCATATACACGATGGAGAGAGGGATGTGGGAGGAAGAGGATGTGAGAAAATGGGAATGGAAAGGAGTGGCGAAAACCCAGGAGTGCAGATTTGAGTCAGTGTGGTTTGGCACCAGGGCAGCGTGCATTGCATGCATGAGGAAGTGCAGACCCACAACCAAACTGGTCAGCTTGGGACCAATATTCTCTTTCTCCGTCCCAGTCACCCACATTCTCTTCCATCCCAGTCCCACCATCTCCTGCACCCACACCAGCTAACTACCAGCCCTTTAGTCCATATCTCCACTCAGCCTCATTTCCTCTCACCTCAGCCCCTATTTTTCTCACTGCATTTTCCTGAATTGTTTGTTATTGCCTTAATATGTGTTTGAATTGTGTGTTTGAGGCCTGTTCAAATTGTCCGCTTTAGTTTATCCAGTCAGCACCATTTGTCTCTTTTGTTTGTTTGTTCTAGAGACAAGAGAATCAGACAAACAGCTTCCTGCCTGGTCTCTCGCCTCCTGCTGTACAACCATCTGTCTTCCTTCATGCCCTACCTCTGCCTTCTCGTTCTCCCCTCCTCAGTCTCTTGCCCTATTACCGGGCTGAAAGTTAGTTGTCATAGGCATATTTGTCCTGCTTAATAGCATACCTCCTCGCTCACTGCGTGATTTAGCTCTTACCAACCGCAAACACAACCACTTCTCTATCTGGGGCTTCACACACTCTCTTCTCCCTGTGTTTTTCCTCCTGCGTGGCTCTCTTTCCTTCTGCCCACACCTCCGGCTGCTGTAACTCTGCACGGCTTTATCGAAATAACGTAAAAAGGCAAATAACTGCATTTTGTATGACCAGATATGATAACTGCAGCATTTTGCCATTACACCAACATGGTTCACAAAGAATTTTCAATAACAGGTAGATGAATGCAAAATTCATAAACCTTCTTACAGCGTTTGAAAACCCTGCAGCTCATGCTCAAGACCCAGCCGTTACTAGAGAGAAATCTGAACTCTGCTATTGAGAAGCATGCTGTTTGTGTAGTTATTTATTAACAAGTGGTTGAGGATTTGCTGAATTACTTCACTAGTTACCAGCTTTAAAAGACTTAATTCTCCTTTTGGGGTTTTTTTTTGGGCTCAAAATTGGGAGCTCATGTTACAATTTATCTGACAATATGAGGCGCTTGAGTCTGACCTTTAGAAGAATTTTGCTGGGGCGGTCCTCACCTCTTAAAATCATCACCAGCGTTACATTTCAGCTGCCCAGTGGAGTCGCTTGTTGTTCAATACCAGAAGACTGCAGCAATTTATATTCTGGTGGACTGTGTGCACCAGACGCGGAATGAATATATGGCACAGCTTCAGTCAGAAAGAACCACGCTATACGTACGAAGTAATCTGTATGACTATGAGAATGAATTACGGTAAGTGGCATCAAAGTGATAGAATTCGGTAACACGCATACAAAAGCAACCTCCCATGAACAAATTATTCCTATCGATTTAGCAGTCCCGCGATAATTCTGGCGCTGTCACAGCTTACCCATCTTTTAACCACTGCAGTGCTGATTACTATGTTTGACAGTATGTGCTTGTCAGCACAGTAGCCCTTTCTGTGTCAAAGGCAATACTGGCTAGAGGCAAACAGGAGCCATTCTGTGAGAGACATACCTAAAACCACCCATTGTCCTTCCAACCATCATTAAAATATTGCATCAATGTAACCAAGGAACACAGGACTGTTGTTCCAGATTGAAAGAACATAATGTACTTTTTTCTCCCGTTTCTATGGACTTGCAGAAAACGAAAATTCATTGAAGAATCTTTTTGTTGTTTGCTGTTCAACATTTAGAGTATCTGGCACTTCACCGCTTTCCTCCAGTTTTGTTACCTGTTCAGGTTGGCTTATTGATCTAATATTTGAGGTAAAATAAAGGTCTGTGAATGGGGAAGCCATAGATGTAATAAACACAGGACGAGACAAATGTCGGAGCACACAGCAAAAGGCATACAGATAAACAAGTGATGTATTCACACTGCACAAAGCCCCAGGTATGTACACAGACATCACTGTCAGGCAACATACAATAAAATACATCATCTTCTAGAGTTCTACAAAGAGATTTACGAATCACGTCTGCGACTGTGGCTGTAATTACGCCCCTGTCTGCCTGCATGGGGAGCACCCCTGTACTTGTGGCACGAGCACCAAAAAAGGCAGTGAGATGCACCCAATCACTAGCTCAATTATCCACTGTGTTAATAAGTATTATTTTGTGTTAACGCCTGCATGTCGCTCAGTAAATATACTTTGTCTTCAAATGTTATGGGAAGTTCTGGGTCGAGGTTAAATTCTTTTCCTTTTCCTTCCACTCTCATTTCCTCTGAACTGCAGTGAAAAGAAAAATGTTTGATGTCCTCACCAGCCCTTTTGATGGAAATATCTAGGAGACATTCCGCCTTTACCATGATACATAACACTGAGAAGAGAAGGCAAAATACCTGCTGTAAAAATCTAGCATCATTTTGGCTTATTTTTTCAAGGTACAGCTTGTGAAATGCCTCTAAGTTTTGCCATGGGTCAGGTTGCAGGGTAGGTCTCAAAGCAGGTAGTTAACCGATTATACTTAACTGGTACACTTTTGTTGACAGTACACAACTAATTTGACTAGTTATTAATTGGAAGAGAAAGAAAAACATGTAAACAAACAAAACCCTAGAGTGCATGCAGTATTAAAGAGCCAGTTGTGCTTAACAATATGTTATTTGTGACATTTCTCCACAACGCTCAAAACAAATATCGCAAATATGAAATATGAAATGAGTTTTCAAGTAGGTCATTGTTATTATATTCTCCAAGTTAGAACTAGCTATTAGATACTCATCTCCCCTGTTTAACAAACCAAGGATAATTTGTTTGCTGTTTCACCGAGCAGTCTGCACCACTGCTCATTTGGATGAATACTGAAACTCACCGAGGTGCTCTCAGCCCGCTTACCTGTGGCACGCCGCAAGTTAAATAGGCTGGTTGTTGCCTACACAAATGGATCGTGCCAAAGGAACACCCAGGTTTCCAGAGGAATAAAGTGACTGTATGTGAACACACCCTTACGGAAAGAGCTTTGTAGAATGCATTCGAGGTGAGGAATGTGTTTGGTGTATGATGAAAAGTTGTTGTGGTACATATTACCATAAACTTCGTTTATGTAGTCATCCAGG
>BRZM01000500.1:9115-40365 GCA_033238685.1 Lates japonicus | reverse complement strand
CGGAGAGCAGGATGACAGTCCCACCGTTCATCCACAGCACCACCGCATCATTACTTTGTATTGTTGGAAAAAAAAAAAAAAATAACGAGAGAAAGTCCAGGTTGTAACTGATGAGAAATATGGAGGAAAAGATGTAGAATGTGCATTGAAGATTCGAGACTGTGAACATTATTATCATAATAATTATTATAATAATTATAATTTTATAGGTATATGTGATAAGTGTAAACAAAACTGTTACAGGATCCGCTGAATAAATTCCAGACGCGATGAAAAATGCAATGGCATGAATTATGAAAACCATAACAATACTGTAGCAGCGATATCAATACAACACAAACACAACAGGAATCCCACATCTTGGGAAACCCTCCTTCTTTAACCTGAAGAAGAAGAAGAGGAGTATGATGGGTTCATAAAAACTAAAACGGGCCTTCTCTCTGCTTACCACGGTTCAGATCGAATGATCGAATAATCACCATAATAATTCAAATGAAAAAATACAGATATAAATAGCTATGTATATATATATATATATATATATATATATATATTAAAGAGTATCAATTCCGGTCACATTTTTGTTTATTGGTTGATTCTGAGATGCAGTTTGTGTGTGAGCGCTGTGACACTGAACTATGAGCCTGATATTCAACAAGAAATTAAACTTAAACTCCTATTATAAGCAGACGTTTCCGGCCTCGCGCCCCCCGTTAGCCTCCCTGTCTCGTTTGTGTCAAGCTTCACGTTAAATATGCGATTTCAATTCTTATCAATAATGTAGCGCGCGCGCTCCATTTAAATATTCATTTGGCGTTTACACGCGGTTTATAAGCAACAGACAGTATTTTCTTTATTTGCTGTGTAAAGTTAACATGAGTCATATACTCTGTTAAAATTACAGCTCCAGACGTTTCATCTCCTCTCAACCTGTAACTGCATCTTTATTTAATGTGCGCGAGAGGAGCGGGGCCTTCCCGCCAGTGAGTGTACGCAAGCCAGTGCACGTGCCTCTATTATAAATACAGTACACACATACTGTATATAAACACCCGCTTCAAATATCAGCACACATATAAAACCAGGCCTGCTGGGTCTCACTGTGAGTCTGCTGCTTCATACTGTGGTTTCCTTCCACTGACTTATTTATTTTTTTATTCTTGTATTGACAGGAAACAACTGAGAAATTATGAAGAATGAAATCTGATAAATATGATCAGTTTTTTTAAGTTTAAAAAATAGAAAATAAAAGCCTCGTTTAATTTGATCATCGAGATGAAAAACAAATGTTTAAATCAGTCACTTAAGTAGAAAATAAAAATTGGAAAGGCGAGATAAAACATAAAAATACATTTCTAATCGATGATGATGATTATTATTATTATCTATTAAGAGTATCATTATTAGGCTTATTAGTGTCTTTGTGATTTAAATGTTCAGTTAATTGTCTATTTGTTAATCGAAAACACTACAGTATTGAAACACTTCAGAACCCCGGGTCATTGGACAGTGAAATATTTCCTCTATTTCTCCCTCCCACGCGCACACCCGCACGCACGCAAGCACACACACGCACACACACAGCGGAATTATTTATACGGCAGCCCTTCCTCGAGCCGCCGCTGGATGCTTATCATCACCGCATCGATACACAAAATAAGAATCAGCAGTGAGAGTTAATCAGAGAGCCCGCGGGGCTGCGGGCTGCGGAACCATCAGACTACATCTGACCGTTAAACCGGAAACATCCGCATCAGGCGTCGTGTCAGAACCCGGTAACGGGGCCGCGTGCAGGCCGGAGAAATACACCTCCACATCTGGATGTTTAGATTCCCTGAAAAGCAAACAGCTGCAGCTGCTGCGGTGGTGATCTCATCTTTTCATGGCTGGTTTTCATTTGATTAAACCAAACTGTATTTTAACCACGTCTGTTTGTCGCCGTGGAGAATTTCAAAATAAAAAAGGTGGGCTTTCTCCTCAACATGCAGCTGAGAGCAGAGTTTCCAAAACCGTCCAGCAGAACCAATCCAACACGCTATTTTGAAAACTGAGTGGAAGAAACAAGATATAAATACGAATTTCCACTTAATTCAGAGAAATGTGTTCAAAGAGACGCGCTGGTATGGGCTTCTCTAATCATGTCTCATCAATAATGCATTTTAAAACTGACAGGATGCCCGAAACGCAGAGAGGCTACAACATGAAGCCCCGTTTCTCGGACGGACACCGGCTAAACTTCAGCGTTTAGTTACAGTACAATTTTAATGAAATTAAATTTATTGACGGCGGAGAGGAGAGTTCTGGTTTCAGCTTGATGAAAAGCTCAGACACTGTAAAATGGATTTGAGCCCATGTTGCTGCAGCATATTAAATCCCTACAAACCTCACTTACATAGTTTATTTTATATGATTTCACAATCCTCACAGGGAAACGTGTTACCAAATAAAAGTGACGAGGCACCTGTAGGCTTTAATAATAAATGTGTTGGGATTAATAAATAAAAAAAAATCACATTAATTATTTTTGTTCCTCTCTAACTTGTCAACAAGAGTAAATATTCAAAAATATGTCCAGGAATTAAAATAAGGCCTCAATGCATTTCACATCATTATTGACAGGTGCAGTATGTTTAACATATATACATCAACATGTACAGTAAACTCATTACAAGCTGGTGAGGAGCATGCTGCATTTGTAGCATAATGCAAGTATCCTGGTGAATAACATCCTGTCATACGAGTGCAGAGAAGATCAATTTAAAGTTGTTTTTGCTTTTATTGGTGGGTGTTTAAATCCTTCTCCACCACTCCAGAGTATCACTGGACCTCTGCATGTTTAGCACAAACACCACACACCAATACACTGGGAAAAAAAAAAATAAAAATAAAAAATGCAAAATAGGCTGGATGAAAAACTTGGAATTGGGCTGCTGGGCCACTTTGATTAAAAAGCAAACTCATCTTCCCCAGCAGTCCCTTTCAAATGCAACAAACTGACAGAAACAAACTGACAGAGAAACCAATAATTGGTGTGTGTATGTGTGTATGGTTGTGTTTGGGGATTTGCTCCTTGTGGACTGAGTTGCTTTATTTCTCTGCCCTATATATCTGTCCGCCTTCAATCTCTCTCCCTCTCCCTCTCTGCTCTGGAGGCTGAGGCTGCTGCTGCTGCTGCTGAAGGGATGTATGAAGCGCTACTTTCTTGTCTAGGTGATGAATAATGCAGGGCTCGGAGGCCAGCAAGTTTCCAGTTAAATACCAATTTGCTTAACCAGTGTTTCCAGCCTCTGCCAGCTCCACTCAGTATAGCAGGGAGCCACACCGGCCTTTGGTAATTAAAGAAAAGATCTATATCTGGAGGGGTGGAAAAATCCTCCTGCCCTGCATGTGGTCAGTGAAGGGTCGCCCTGATGTGTAAACTCACAGCGCCTGATTTTATTTATGAGGCTGAAATTTAAAGAGGAACAAATCACTGAGTAGCAGGAGGAGAGAATCTGCTGAGGTGGGTTTGTGTTTTAAAGGTGTGAAACTGCTCCTTTTTGATCAGTAACATGAACAGATGCGATTAGCAAACTGCAAAGCCTGCGATTTATTTTTTACAACTCCTGAATCACGTGACATTGTCTCACCAATCAGAGGTGGCCCCAGTCAAAACGACTGTGTTCACACCGACAAACAAAAAACAGGTATAAGGAAGCTGGTGGTGTGGAGGACAGGTTGACAACTCGCTACGCTGAGTTCAAGAGAAGCTCCTATAGGTGTTGTCTCTGTAAAATCATAGATGGACAGACGTCGACCCCAAACATCTGAGAGTCAGACCAAAATATCAGTGTTTTTTTAACACGCTCTGTCTGCTGACGGTGGCTAGCCCTAGTCCTCTCCGCCATATATAGCAATATAGACCCCCCCCATTATCCTAGGGGAAACACTGCAGTATGACGAATATAAAGTTACAGGAAGTTAAAATAACACTCCATTATAGTGAATACTGAACTGAGGCTTGACTTTCAAAAGTTATATCACAGATCAAATTGCAATTACATATTTATCCAGGATCCTTCTACTGACCAGCAGTTTTACCATCAGCCTTGCAACAGAGAGCTGCGTCAAATCCTGACACAGCATGTCACCTGTCACATGCAAGATCAAGCTCTCAGTTTGAAGGCTCGTTACATGGAGGGTGGACCATGTTTCTTCTAGAGAAGTTTAGTTTCAACACTTCATTGAGAGCCTCGCCTCATTTACTACAGTCACTGCTTCACAGCGCTGTGGGAGCTGCATCACTTCTCTGAACAACTGAAACATTTTGGACAGTTTTGGAAAGTTTTCAGATGCCAGATAAAATCATGGGCTTAAAACTAATTCAACATGCAGCATCAGCAAGGTGTGAAGCATCAGTTTCTGGTCTATTGTTTTAGTTTTGATCAGTTTTTGTTAATGAAGGGGTTGGGCCTGTGGGTCCTTTTTCAGGCTGATGGAGGCTGCTGGTCTGTGTTGTGTGAACCCTGATGAAATGTTGTTGATGTTTATAAAAATGTTTTTTGCAGAGGAGACGTCAGTCTCAATCAACCAAAGTTTATAATACGGAGGCCTCCTCTCTGTGTGACCTCACCTCATGTGCTCCTACATGTGGATCAAACAGATGCCATTACAGGGTGCAGAGTGAGGTCAGCTCCCCCACAGCTCCCGGTTCACAAACAAGCAGCAGGAGCCTGAGTGTCAGGTCGGACGTCAAGCGGAGTCCCCGCTGAGTCCCGAGCAGCTCAGCTTCCTTCCGGGTGAGGATTAGAGCTGGAACACGGCTCCGTACCATGCGTAATGACTGCCTGAGGCCCCAGGTCGTCCTGTCACCCTCCCCTCTCTCCTCCTCCTCCTCCTCCTCCTCCCCTTCCCCTCCCAACCCCTCTCAGTAATCAGCTCACCGAGGCGAGATGCAGAACAGAATCAGTCCTCCTCCCCACCAACCCCCAAAAAAGTAAACACTGCCTCTCCGTTCCCTCGCCAATTGTTATTCATAGAGCAGATAAATATTTAATTCCATCTAAGGATACCTTTTGTTAACAGAATTACCGTACAAGCCTTGCAGCCCATAAATCCCACAATGAATTCAAATTCTGTTCGTTCTCCACTCGTGTGCGGGTTCAGTCCTCGTGCAGCCGAACGTGTGCGTGAGAATGTGGTGATGCCGGCGCTGGGAGGAATGAGGAGGAAGAGAAGAGGAGGCTGAGTGACTAGAAGTGGGGGGGGAGGGAGGAGGAGAAGATGGTAGAGAACAAGGGTGAAAAGTGTGAGACGGAGGAAGAGGAAGGGAGAGGGGATGATGAGGATGAAGACGGGTGGGGGTGAAAGTTGCAGGAGGAGTTTTACAACATGAAGAGGAAGAGCAGGAAAAAAATGATGGGTGAGAGGGGGTAAGGAAAGTGGGAGAGTAGAGGAAAAGGAGGAGTGAGAAGGTGAGGAGAAAGAGGTGCAAAAAGTGGAAAGGAGGGTGGAGGTGTTAGAGAGGAAGATGAAGACATGAAGAAAGAGAGTGAGGTGGTGATGACGCAGAGGAGGAAGCAAGGGCAGGAGGTGAAGGAAGGAGGGAGGAAAATAAGTGAAAAACAAAGGACAAAAGAGCTAAAAGAAGAAGAAGAAGGTAGGAGCAGGTACAGGAAGAAATGAAGGAGGAGGTGGGAGACGAAGAAGGAACAGAGGGAAGGAGGAAGAATAAAGGAGGAAGAGAATGGAAATAGAATTGAGGAAAAGGACTGGGGGGGGGAGGTGTAGGGAAAAGAGGAAGAGAAGGAGAAGGAAATGTGGTGGAGGAGGAAGAGACAGGTGGCGAGAGGAGGCAGAGGTGGACAAAGCAGAGTAAAGAGAGTGAGGATGAGAGAAGGAGGAACATGAGGTGGAAGAGGAGAAAAGGCTGAAGGTGGTGCAGGATGAGGATAAAGGGTGTGGTGAGGGAAAGGAAAGAAGACAGAGGAGGACAATAGGGAGGGAAGAGGAAGAGGAGAAATGAGAGGGAAGCAGGAGCAAAGGCGAAGATAGGAAACATGAAGAAATGGAGGAAAAATAAGAAAACGAGAGGAGGTGAGGGAGGCACAGTGGACTCCACTGATCAGGAGCATGAAAAGACTTCCTCACTTCTTTGTTTTCCTTTCCAGACATAAATAATGCATCGATGAGTTCTGATGAGAACATTAACATTAGTGTGAACTTAATGAGCACGCTGACTGAGAATGATCTGACAAACCAACACTGTAATCACCCGATTGAATCACCATGATCCAAAACAAAAAGATGTGGAAACCTATTGATTCCAAATAAAGTCAGAGGCTTTGATTCCTGACGAAGGGGGGGCGAGGAGCGAGTCAATAATTTTTCTCCGGTTTCTACCTGAGCTTCATCTCAGTCGACACGTTTGTTTGGTCAGCCGCCGGAGATTGAGACCTGTTGAGGCCACTGTTCGAGACAGCCTGAAGACTGTTGGCTCCGTGATTAAAGTTTAATCAGCCTCGTTTGGTGTTAATAATATTCTTCCCCCCGTTTTTTAATGAAATTCTTTTTTTTTTTTTTTAAACATAATTCCCCTAAGCAGGACTGAACGGATGGTGAGGAAGAGGGTACGCATTTCTCATGGAGCAAAAAGGTTTCAATTGGGGCTCTTTGATAGCTTTTAATAATATCCCAATGGTTGATGGAGAAAATCAAATAGAATGATAAGTCTTTGATTTATGTCCTGAACATCAAACCAACGTGTGAGTGTGTAACTGAGCTGAAGGCGTCAGTTTGACTCGCTCCTCTGGTAAAAAATAATATCCTCAGCCTGATCCAGGAGCTTTTGAATTAGCGTGATCACAAAGATTTCATCCAGCTCCACATGTGGTGCAGCTGCAGTCTGTCGGCCTGCCATGAGCGGGAGTTTGAGGCTGTGAGTTCCACAGTTCCAGGCTTTTTAAGACAACCTGAAATATTTTAAACTCAAATCAACTAACAGATGATTATGATTATCACAATTTATTACAACTGGCATTGACAACAATAACTCGCCAAAGACGTCATATTTTTATCTATACAGCAAGACTGCACATCAAGTACTGAACTGATTTGCACCAAACTTGGTGGAGGGATGAGGCATGAACCAGGGAAGAACTCATTAAAGTTTGGTATGGATCCGGTAAAAGGGGTAGATCCAGGAATTTAAAAAATGTTTTAATCAGTTCCCTTAACATTGTGTCATTTCTATTGTTTCTGATCTTGAATACAACAAAGCAGTTGCTGAGATCTGTGAACATGATGACTGAGGTGTAATAAACCCCAGTTTATAAATCCCAATCCCAGTCACTCTGCACTTCATGTTCACCTCTGTGTATACTACCTTATTCTGTTGTGTTTATCTCTGTTTCATTTCATTTTGTACCTATAATTTTTACCTACTCTTTTTAAGATAAGATAATCCTTTATTAGTCCCACAATGGGGAAATTTATCTTGTGCTGTCAACCCCAGAGCTGCTAAATTGTATTTTGTTGTTTTCCAAACAATGACAATAAAGATCTATTTAATTCCATGATATTGACATAGACGTTTATCTTAAATAATGGGGAATACTGAAATACAGCTCCTTCTGCCTGTTTCCCATTATAGAACATGCCGTTAGTGAATTTTTTTTCTTCTAAAATTTGGGATAATTTTTTTTTATTTAATTTTTTTTAAGTATGTGACTTTCCTGTATATGAAAATAAATAACAAAGGAACATTTTTCCAGCCATTATTGTGGTTGTGCTAACCATTTTAAAATTCTGTTTATTACAGCAGTTGTACACTGACAGGCAGCGTATTCACTTTAAGCATGTAGAGTATGTATGTTACGGCAGATTTAATATTAATAGCTTTTATTAGCTTAATACATGCTAGCATATTCATGTTGGTCATCTAATGGATTGGAGTGAGGGGGCCTCTCACTGTAAAAAAAAAAAAAAAGAGAGAGAGAAAAGTCCACTTTAAAGGATGATTTCAGCATGAGTGGGGTTTCTGCTCATTTCAGGCCCTGATGTTTTTTCTGATTATAAAATATTAAGAGATGAAGGGATTCTCAATGAAAAGAAGAAAGCAGCAATTCATTTCTAATGCTCTCCTTCCAAATGAAAACTGAATGCTGAAATTAATTATATCAGATGTACAGTTTTTTGCAGTGTACTTGCAGCTCAAGGATGTTCCTTTAACCCCTTTTATCCGGGACAGATCTGCTGACCATGCAAAAGTTCTGCTTCACATTCATACTGCAAACTGCAAACTGTCCATTACAACCATGTTTTTCTACCACTCACAACCTTACGATAGCTTCTCAAAAAGCTGTATGAGTTAAAATATTAGCTCATAGCTCAGAGACGTCTTTCTTTTGCAGCATGATGCATCCCTTTGAACGACACAGCCCTCAGTTTTTTATTCCAAAATCACTGGGGTCATGTTCAGGAAGGTTTTACCTGCTTTTCGACAATGTTTTCCTGAAAACCTGACAGTCAAATGTGTCTAACTTTAAATATCATCAGTTCTGTTCCACATCTGTGCATATAAGTGATGGTAAATGATTTCACCATCCAGTGACTGTAATTAAGCTTTATTTTATTCTTGCTATTTAAAAACCCCACAGTGTGAGCATATATAGTTGCAAGTAGAGAGGTTTTTTACTGTGTGAGTGTGTAGTAATTCTCGTCAGCCTGGCTGTATGAAAACACTACCGTGAAGTAGGTGATAAAATTTTCAACACATTCAATCTCTCTAGAGCTGAAACATGAAAACCTGAAAGGACAGCTTCCTCTGTTTTGGCAGAAAGGGACTAATCCTACACAGTGTGTCAGTATTACTCGAAGTTTCAAAACCCACTGAAATTCACTGGTCAGAGTTTAATAAATTTGAACGCAGCACCCAGAGACAAATACATGTCAAAAGTGTCTCCACATTTTTAGAAAAATACAATGAGAGGGATGTGGTCACTGCATTTAATACCATGTGGCAGATGGCAGTGCTGTGCAGGTAATTCAAAATAAGATACATAAAAAGCAACATTTTCAATGTGGAAGGGCTGTTTGTAGGTGTGATCCCACTGAGAATCAACACTCGACACTCTAAACCTATCATCTTTTAATTCTATGGCTGCACATAGATTGCATGTTTGAGTCTCAAAACCCTCATTAATAACTAAAGTTGTACTTAGCCATCTCCAGCAAACAATCTCTGATGAACCCCTTTATATTTTCTGTGCAACACCAAACATCTGGCAAATTTAGCGACTAGCTGATGAGGAAAGTGATACGGTTATTTTTTCCTGTGGAGTTGGTGGAGACCAAAACATGGCTTGATCAGGTGGATAAAAAACATGTGCAGGTCAGCTTCAAGAAAACATATCTAGTATTTACATTAATACATCAATGGTATCAAAAAAAAAAAAAAACTTGCTAGCTAGCTCCACGTGGGTTGGAACAGGGTGTAGACGGCCGAGGTAAGTATGGGTGTGTAGGTGGGGGAGTTGCTGCTGGTGATGGTGGATGAGCGGTGAGAGTGATGGAGGAGCCACTCTCACTGCCAGAGAGTCAGAGTGGGGTGAATGTCCTCTCTGATTAGCGGTGCCGTCTGTGAGTGCACTAATGCACCTCGCTATTAGCATGTTTCTCCTGGTTGCCACGGGCAGCGCCGCGCCGCCTCCCCGTTTGACATGTCAGAACGCATATCAGTCACGGCACGCCGTGGCCCGTGGGCTTAACATTGCTAAGAGAGAGAGAGAGAAAGTGAGGCTGTGGGTAGGAGCAGTAAGTGCGTTGGTGAGTGTGTTCTTGTCCTTGGTTGAGTTTTATCTCTTTGGAATGAGGACGTTTTCGTGGGGTGAGGCGGTTTCAGCAGGTTGTCACTTCTTCCAGGGGGTTAGGTTAGGGTTAGGGTGTGGGTGTAAGGACTGAGACTTCAAGTGGGATGGTTTAGGCTCAGAAAAAGCTCAGAGAATACATCCTGCGATACTATTTCCCTCTTAACGTTTTACAGAAGTAGGATAAATATCATCATAACCTCTGCCAAAGCTGCACACTAAAATTAGTTCAATAATAGAACCTGGTTTTGGATCAGTATCAATTAACATGTAGCTATAGAAAATCATGGCATATTGAACATGTGGCAAATTTTTCAGCAGTGGAGAAAAAAGTTACAAAATTCACATATGCAATATCTTGTAATCTTACAAAATCTTTTAGACGATTCCTGGAGCCAAAATCGAATCCATTGTTTCTGAGATATCACACTAAATAACAGACAACCAGGAAGAAAAATATAACCTCCTTGGTGGGGGTAAAATAATAAAACAATATAGTACTTTTTAACTATAATGATTTCATGCTGTTGTTGTCTTATATACTGTGTTATCCCACCATACCCCAAATGATTCCTGGGTTCCTCCTGGTGATACCTACAAGCAGGAAATGAGGAGAAACATATTTATTTCTCCTCCGCTTTGTGAAGCTATGCAACATTTATACTGTCAGACAATCCCTGCCATCGTTTTTGGTGAATATTTTATATTTTAGTTCTCAGTGATCCCTCAAATAAAGTGTTTGTTAAAGAGAAATGTGTGTTTAAGAGTTTAAGAGAAACGGGTACAACATGGAGATCATGAAAGCACTGAGAGAGAGAGAGAGGGAGAGTGATACTGTACGTAGACAACCCCGTCCACACCCTTCTGTCTGTGGACTTTGTGTGGGCCCCTCAGTTCCAATGAGGGGGAGTCTTAATGATACAGCTTAAGGTAATAGTTAATATCTTTCCAACTTCATAGGAACAACCACTCCTGTCTCAACATGCCAAGCTCAAAGCCAGCTCCATTAAGACATGGTGGCCCTGACATCCACCCCATCTCACACCTTTGGGATGAACTGGAATGTCAACTCTGACCTAGGTCTTATCACCTAACATCTGTCTCCAACCTTGCCGATGCTCTTGTGGTGAAATAGGAGTAAACCCCTGCAGCCAGGTTCCAAAATAGTTTTAGGAAAGTCTTGCCAGAAGAGTGGAGGCTGTTATAGCAGCAGACTGATGCTCATAACTTTGGACATGATCAGCAGTGACACACAGATTTCAGATACATAAATGGGGAAAAAAGTGGGAAATATTCAGAGAGAAATCTACTAAAAGTCTAAAACAATGTGACAATTTACAGAAAAGATAGAGAAAGAAAGAGACAGAAACAGAGACCTCAACAGCAGTAAACCAGACCGGCCTGTAGAGCTCAATCAATCATGAATAGATAGATGGAGGTAGGGAGGGAGAGAGAGGAGGAGGGGCAGGTGAATGAAAAACACGCCTGGAGGAGGGAGGGAGTCCTTCACCAGTCCGAGGAGTGATCTGTCTGCCTAAAGAGCTTTGTTACCATATTAACTGACGTCTCCAGATGGCCTTGTCGAAAAAACAGAGCTGAGCATGGGAGGACTGATAGAAAGAAAAGAGAAAGAGGGAGAAATGCCTGAGCGGAGAACAGTGTAGTGGAAAGCATGAAAGGCCTCAGAGAGCAAGCGCAGGGCCGCGGAGCCCGGCGTTCAGCGAGATGGGAAAACAGAAGACTGTAAAAAAAAATCCCCTCAACTTTTCTCAACATCAGCTCCAAAACCCTCGACCCACCGCTCCGTCCCTCTTCTCCTTCCTCCTTGTACTCCCACCTCCTATTATTTTTCTCCAGTGTTACTTTCTTCTGAAAATCGCCCCGAGGCTAGGTGCTCTCCTGGGTGGCTCACCCCGGAGCAGAGCCCTTGTTCCTCGCACGCTGGTAATAATTTGAGCCTGCTTGAAAAAGCCAAGGCTTTTAGAGGGATCAACCCACACACCTGCTCCTCCACCACCTCCTCTCAACCCCCATCTGCATTCGAGGCATCGGGCCTTCTCCCATGCCGCCGCTGCTCCACACGCCTCCACGTGCCGTCTCCCCTCTCTCCCCTACATCCCACGACCAAACTGCCTCCCGCCTCCTGCCTCCTGCCTCTTCCCCCCCGACCCGCACTGCACCGTCTATTCGCACGACTCCCATTAAGAAATGCAGCTGCAGCCACGTGGCATGCATCACTGCTGAGAATCTCATAAGGAGACAGAAAACATAAGAGACAAGACAAAGAGAATGAGAGAATTGTTTGTGTTGTTCTGGAGAAATGTGGCGAGGAGCACTGTGGTGGAAAAAAACGGACTCAGAAGGAGAGGGAGAAACAGGAGAGAGGACGAACAAAAAAATATGAACAGTGACTCTTCTGTGGGTTCATGCATTTTGTACGGCCACTAGACTCCACCGCCTCCATCGTCCAGCTTACAGCTGCCCTCTTCCATATGCGGTTTCATGCCTCTTGCCTTGTCTCCTGACATTTTTACTATTTAATCTTTCACAATCAGATCTGATCTACTACAGTATGAACAGTTAGCACTCAGCTGGAATGAAAATACTACTTGTGCTCAAACAAACGGAACAAAGTTGTAAATATATGGTCTGTGTTTTGTAGCATGTTCACAATTTGGCAGCCAAGTTGTTAAATCGTTGTTAAATTGTTGAAATGAACTTTTCACTCTTTGTAGCTGTTGAATTTCAGCTAAATTTCAAAAACTTTTTTTTTATCCTCACTGATGGGGATTGTGTGCTTAATTAATGCCAACCTTTAGTCATTTTTAAACAGTCAAAAAAGTTTTTTAAAAATCAGTAGAAGGAGGTTAATTGAAGAAGTTCTGTTCATTTTTCCCATAGAAAATACAGGCTTGGATGGGCATGAAACTTTTTGTTGAATTATCAGTGCAACCAGTTGAAAACAAGGAAAGTATGAAAAACAAGACTGTGGTGAAATTAGATATTACACTTTGTAAAATGTAGTAATAATATTATATATACATATAAAACAATTTGAATGCTTATTGTAACATTGTTTAATAAGACCAAAGTGCAGAGAACACACCACATGTAGAATTTCTCATTTCAGAGTTGTCTGTTAGCCATGGTTAGAAATACCAGTCGCTAACAACGCTGTATGTGTTCACTGCTATTGATGCGAGTAGCAGCCATCTTGAATTCTTATGTTGGGGTTAGTGGGGTTTCTCCAACTTTCCAAGTTGGAAACTTATATTATTGTCAAATATTGCCAGCTCCTAGATCAGCCCCGTTCACCTCCCTGATGTGGGTTGAGAAGCTTCTTCTACTGCATTTTCATTTTTTCCTATCACATGCATTTTATCTACAACATTATCCACGAGTCTGTTAGTCAGGTCACCCAGTACTATGACAGCTCTTTCTTTATATTGAGTGATGCTTGCGAGCAACTCGAGCTGCCCTGCTCCACTCCTATGACACACCTCACTCTCCAATCATATACCATACACACACCCTCTCAACTTGGCGGTCTATTCAAGCTGCAGAACATTACCCATCGCTCCCTTTGCCTCTCTATGCCACTGCTGCCCTGCATCCGTATCTCACGCAACTGTCCACTTACCTTCTGGCTCTGTTGATTGCTGCATCTCTCGCCATCTCCGATTGCTCTCCATGAAGGGAGGAGGTCGGCTTCATTCCCAAAACCCAAGCTCAGTCCGCTCCGTGAATAAACCAGACGCCGCAGCTCCCGCATCACCCGCAAACGTCTGGCCGGGTGGCCTGTTCCGCTCATCCTAGAGGAGTTATACACCCGTAGTATTTCAGTTCTGTCAGTCTTTAATCACGATCTCCTCGATCACTTTCTCATCCATGAAAACTCTGCCGATGTCCAACAGTTAAATTCGAGCGCCGGTGATTTAAACATCGCTCCACCCAAAGGTAAAGGTGAAGCTCCAGCAAAGAGGCGCACCCAGACCCGCAGACAGTTTTCCCTCCAAAACACAGAGGAGGTCCGAACCTGTCCTCTCCACTGAGGCATCCATCCTGTCCTCTCCTCTCGGAGTGAAATCAGCACTCAGTGTTATAAACGCCAGGATTCATTCATTAGAAAACAACACGGTTTAATCTGCCTAGAATTTAAACAGCCCGGGCCAATCCTCTGCGCTCTTTTACACAGTTCAAGCCGCCCCGCTTCCTGCTGACGTCATCCCCAAAGGACTCTGGGAACTGCAGTCCCAGCTCCAACCATGGGTTCCAGGTTCCTGCCTCCTGCAGCAGCCATTCCAGGAGTTTTAACTTGAGCTGGATTCTGTTTTCTCATTTAAATAATCATTAAAAAAATATGTGTTTGAATATATAAAAATATGAATTTACACTCACTGATCACTTTAATAAGTTATGTTAATGTAAATATCTGATCAGCCAATCACACGGCAGCAACTCAAGGCTTCCCAGTATCTCTTGTAAACTACATCTGTGGGGAGTGATGAGGTCGGAGCCTCGACGACAAACTCTACTTAAGTTCTGCTGGTGTAATAAACATTTCAGTTTCAGTGTCTGACTGAAATTAGATTATTATTGAAAGATGAATCTGTGTCGATGATGCACTTGTGACCACACTCTTTTCTCCCTCTGACTCAGACCTAATCTGACCTGATCATCTGAATGAAACTGTGTTTCTCTGAGGTAAAAGAAAAGACGTGACGTGAGGAGGAAGAGGAGGTGGAGGGAAAGAAGAAGACGAGGCATCACATGATGACATCTCATCCTCGACTTGAGTGGAGATGTCTCCTCACAACAGGAGCTGTAATAGATGGATCACCCACCATCACTCAACTCAAGTGTGCTGAGGAATGGGAGTGTGTGCGTGAAGTGTGTACACATCTGTGCATGTCATACACACCAGTATTGATCTTACCTTGGGGGTTTTGATGCGTGCACTGAAAAACATAGACCCACCCCCCAAACAGACACACACCTGCATTTACACACAGGTGGCAGGGCAGGTACAGTGTGCTCCTCTGTCCTGCCGTCTACTGCTGGCAGATCTTTTATTTAGCCGCTGCAGCAAGCGGCTCCTTCTCATGAATTATGCAGCTGCGGGCCCCTGTAACAAGCTCCAGGCCGACTCTACACCTTGTGTGTGGCTTAAAATATAGATAAAAGCTGAACAGCCAGCTACAAACATAGTCTTTTTTTCAAGACAGAAGCAGGCTGGTGAGCAGAGAGTCCACAGCAATTAGGTGAGGCTGTGGTGCTGCAGAGTCCGGCCGCCCGGGATCCGCAGAGAAAAGTCCAGCTGTTGACTATATGGAGGCAGAAACAGAACAGAGCAGAATGGAAAAGAATAGAAAAGAGCACAGCAAAGCCAAACACCAAACCAAGTTGAACTTGTTAAAGCACAACAGAGCAGAGCAGAGCAGAGCAGAGCAGAGCAGCGCAGAGCGATTCACACCAAAGCAATAACAACAACAACAGCCGGAATAGTCTCATCCACGTTATTAGCTGAAGATGAAGGGCCGCGCTCGTCAAGTGAAATCTTTGTGCTTGTTTCTGCTCTTTGAGCATCCCGGGTGAAGGGAGTTCTTTGTGTTGGTGAGATGAGCTTGAAGTCGGCTCCCCCCACTGATTTCATAACAAAGCTTATGCAACTTCCAAGAAGAGAACAGCGTGTGCAGTAGCTGGTGTTATTTTCAGACAAAGCATGAAGGAATACTCTTGGTTAATTTCATAAAAGTTATTGAACACAGACAAACATGTATGATTCAACATTTTATGTTAAGCTTATAAAATAAGTAAATACCATTTATATGTGTTATCTATATCTTGATTAGATGTAGATATTAAAATGTGACGGTTCAAACTTGAAAGATTACATACGTGTGCACCAAAAAATAATAAATAAATAAATTCTTTGGCTCTGTGGTTTAGAGAAAAGCAATTGTTCAGACAGTGTTCGGGTCTGTTGACCTTCTGACTCACTCTGATGCTTGTATTGAAACACTTTGCAAACAGGTTAAAAGAGAAACATTAACAAATTGTCTGAAATAAGACAAAAAGGTACAACAGCTGTAGATTTCATGAAGTGTTTGTCTAGTATAAATATTCAACAGAAATACATCTTGTCACTGTGGATGTGGTTTCTTAGCACACTACTATTCCTCATCCAGGAGGCCTCGAAGCTCTTGAACACATTTTAAAACTTAGATCTTTCCAAAACCCACCTACTGAATCTCTGATATTGATGGCCAACCTAGTTTTGATCAAAAATTAATTTTGATTTGATAAGCAGGTCTATCTACAGTCTTACAGGGTGTTGATGGGTTCAAGTTCTGGCTCTGATTTTGTCAACCTGTGCACGGGTTTCCTGGAGCACAACTTCATTTCACTCAATTATAAATTTTTTTGGCCACATCCTGTTGTATAGATAGATTGATGAAAGCCTCACTGAACACACTCTCTGAAATCATAACAACATGGTGCACACACTATCAGGTTTAATACAGCATGTAGCACCTGTGAAAGTTTCCTTTTTGGACACACTGAGGGTGAAAAGATCCTAATAACGCTCTACACAAAACCCACAAAGAACAATAGTCATTTTCATGCATCATGTTTTCATCCATCTAAGAGCTTCCCTGATTTTAGTTGTTGAGATTAAAACCTACAGGACTGATTGAGTGGAGACACAGGGTGTCAGTGTCCCGGTCCACAGGGTCACTGAATGTGCAATGTGCAGAAATGAAGTGAGGTAATCTGCTGCAAGACATTTTGAAGATGCTGGTCATTCAGTCTCAGTCTCATTCTGAATGCAAATGGATCTTCAACATGAGAACACTACATCCACCAGGTCTTTTAAAGTTCATTCATGGTGATTTATGGGTGTTGCACACCTATGACTGTATTGTCTGTGTGAATATTCTGCTCTCTGTAGGGATGACTGGGGTTCAAGAGGTCGTCCACTGATTGGACAGTCGATGGGTCGATCCGCAGCTCCTCCAGTCCGCATGTCAAAGTGCCCTTGGGCAAGATACTGAACCCAATATTGCCCCTGATGGTTGTTATGTCAGTGTATGAGTGTGTGAATGTGAATGTGCCATGCAGTGGCTGACATGACTAGAAAAGTGTTGTGTACGTGCAGTCATTTACTCTGTGTGACCACACCGGACAACACTCTGTCCTCTTTGACTGAAATGACCACATGAGATAAATTAACCCTTTATTGCATCCTCTTTTTTTCATTGACTGGGGCTTTTAACCAAACAAATGAACAGATCATATTATATAATTCTGACTGTTCATGAATTTCAAAAATAGACATTTCAAAACTAAATTTACATTCAGCGATCTATATCTTCATTGTTAAAAATCTGCCTATAAATAACTAATATATAAGATAATGAATGAATAAATAAATGAATGAATGACAGAGCTTGTTTACCATTCAGCCATAAAACCCCTGTAATCAGCATCTTAATAATTGAAAGTAAAAACTTGACATGAAACAGAATCTTAACATATAAAACACCAAACTGTAATAGCTCGACTGTGTGCTTATAAATTGTTTAAAAACCTCATATAATCCTTTCATATACAGTTTGTAATGGTATCCAGATTCTCTGAACAGGAAAAAATGTGAATGTCAACGTGAATTCAACAGTGAGCATGATATCATACAACAGTGAGTTATCTATTCATGGCTCCATTAATGAATCATAGCCTCCCCAGACTTTATACTCCAGACATGCCCTCTTTGAATATGTCATAAGCGCTTATTCTTTTTTAATGGGCCAGCAAATCACGGCCAAAAACAAATATATAAACTCATGCAAACATTGCATCGGAGCAGAGGGGAGGGGCTTACAGGGGATTTCTGTGGGTTGGTCCGGCAGATGTAGGAAACCTGTACGAGAGAGTTGTGGTTGTACAGTGAGTGTGCAGAGAATGGTGCAAAATAACCTGTCTCTCTCTCTCTCCAGGTTACATTATTTATACTTTATACCCAGAAGGCTCTTTAAGCAAGTTAAAGCCTCTGTTTGCATCACTTTGCCAGGCTGCACCTTGGGAAACATCACTGCAGCCACAGACTGCAGTCTCTCCACAGACCAAACTTGGGTAAAGGTCAGATTTACAGCAACATAAAGAACACCCATTTTCTTTGTGCTGTGCAGACGCTGGTGTTGGTAGTGTAAGATAAATGTTTACATTTTCTCCCAGCTGAAGGTCATGTCCAGCTGAGCTTACAATATCAGCAACTTTAAACAGCTTTTATATACCCAGCTTTGCCCTGCAAAGGTTAGACCTGTGTTTCTGCCTTAGTTCTCCTTAGTCTCTTTGGTTAGCCAAACATGACCTGCCATAAAAATTAATGAGCGGAGTGAACGGGAGAAATTTTACTGAAATTCACTGACAGTTTAACACTAAAACTTGAAGCTTGCAGTTTTTTTCAGTTGCAAATATCTACACATAAGACCACACATACAGATGAGACAGAGACGCCACTGAAGTCATGGTTTTGGACACTTGACAGACGTAATACTCCAACCAGCTCCTGAGAAAAATACCTGGCTCTTTAGCCACTAGATCTTTCATCAGTCACTCATGCTAAACGAGTAGGAAACAGTCAACTGGTCTAAGCTTGTTCCCCGAAAACGTCTGCCGTAGAACCAACAATGAACTAGAGCAGGCTGAAAGCTGCTGCAGAGTTAGGTGTTGATTTTCAACATTTTCACTGTCCACAGCTGTAAACAATCATCCATCCAGCATCCTTCATCACTCTGTCTCCTCAATTACAGTCATCTTTCATCTATTAAATAAATACATAACATCCCAAGGTGTAAGATTAAGAAGCAGCCAAGCATTATGTGAGTTTTCAGATACTTTAAAAGATCTGCACTGATTTGTCTTCTCTGGAACTTTTTACAAAGTTAAGGAGCAAAAAGCGAAAACTCGGTAAATTCTTTAAAAATCAAACTTCAATTTTGCATTGAGAATCATTCACATTTGCTCTTTGCAGACTAAAAACTTTAAAAATGTGCACCCTGCCAGACCAGTTTAGAAGTGGCACTGTATTATTTCTTCTCTGTATCCTGACTGTGTGTGTGGAGCTGCTCTCGACTGGCTGCGGCGCTTCAGAGAGACCGATCCTCCATTCACTGTGATCAGTCTTTAGCTCGGTAATCAACGCCTGGAGTCCGCTCACTGCTCATCTACTTCAGATAGATAAATAATGCACAGCTCAGCAATTAAAAACACACAGATCTGATGCCATGTCACTAATTTATTGATTACCCCTCAGCACTTCAAGATGACAGGGTTAAATGTCAATCAGATGATCTGAGTCACACTTCAGTTGGAGTTATTCATTCCTGCGGCCGGCAGAAAGAATACAATTTCCCCTCTGATGGGTCTATGTATTATTAACTGTTATGCTAAGTTGTGTTGGACCGCTTTCGGGAGACGCTGAGGTCATTCCCGATTAGATAGTGCCTTGGAGGAGACTTTAAAGTGAATAAGAGATTGCAGACTATTTGATGTTGGCCGCCTCGGCCACTCTGTCGTCACCAGAACAAAGTCTCATGAGAGCGATGGCCTCGCTGCCTGTTGTCTTCTTCTGATGGGTTGTAGCTGCGCTGTTGATTCAGTCTGTCCTCTGACGTCCACGTTTCATCTATATGAGTTTCAGTGGATTGGTATTTCATGGTAAGGTCTGGGGAAAAGTTAAGGCGAAGAAGGCACAGAGAAAGGTAGTGACCCAGAAGACTTCTGAGATCCTCCCCGAATGTGAAAATAATCTTGATTCAACTTTGATCATGTTACCATTTATCCAGGTTTCAGTTGTAAAACATCAGAAATCTTTGACGTCTGTAGTCATGATCATTCTGACTAAAGCCTGGGATGAAGGATGGATGTGAGAGTTTTAAATTCTAAAAATCCTTGGCTTTCAGGCTGTGTGTGTTCTCAGCCTGAACCCCCAGATGTTTGGAATAAGAAAAGCTGAGCTGATACACATAAGTTATGGCGCAGGTATACTCCAGCAGAAATGCTCATCAGATGGTGGAACAGCATCTATTAGTACCTGCCCTCATTGCAATTTGAGGGGGGCTTCATGTCAGTTGTGGAAGCCAACACCCTGTCTAGGCAACGATTAATCAGGTGTGTAGATGAGAGAGTAGAGATGGTTTGAACTGCTCAACCTATCTTCTCAGCTCTATTCTTATACAGCTATTTTTGTCACTTTTCTTATATAAACAAGTGCAAAACTATGAATGCCTTCCAGGAGAGACTGTGAACTGTTACCTCCACACACCTCACCCCTCTGGCTTTTCACCCTGTCTTTGAGGGGGAGAACAGCCATATAGACTGGAAATATTTCCCTACAGCACAGGATCCATTCTCCATGTTGATATTGTGGTTGACATTTGAACTTATGTCCTAATGCCCGTACACAGCTTTAAACAAGATTGGAATTATAATACTTTTATGCTTTGGTTTAAAAAATATATATATTTACTCCAATATTTTGAAAATAGCAAAGGTGAAAAAACATATCTCATACATACAAGGGCACCCATTAGCTTCAGGACCATCCATCCATTTTTTGCTGTTTATCCAAGATGGGGTTGCAACAGCAGCAGGTTATGCAAGGCAGCTCAGACATCCCATCTCCCCAACATCCTCTAGTTCCTCTTGGGGACCCTGAGGTGTTTCCAGGCCGGATAGTCTCTCCAGCATGGGTCTACCCCGAGGTCTCCTCTAATAGGAGTTGTCCAGGAGGCGTCCCAATCAGATGCCTCAAACACCTCACCTGGCTCCTTTTTGATGTGAAGGAGCAGCTCCCTCTGGATGACGGAGCTCCTTACTTTATCTCAAAGGTTTTTTGGTCATAACCCAAAGCTCATGACCTCTTGCAGTTACACTTGAAGCAAGATGCTAAAATCTTACGACTGATGTCGGTGGCCATCTTAACTAACTATAGCTGTTTTTTGTTGAATTATTGAGCTGTTACAAACATAAAACATCATTTAAAAACTGACCAGAGCAGCTAGAACTGCGTTGGAAACTAAAGTTATGAGGTTTCCAGGCGGCAGCAGTTCCTCCTCCTGTTGACAGCATCTGCAGCTTGTCAGCTTCATCAGCGAGGAAACAGAGCGATGTATCCTGGTGTGACTTCAAAGTGATTTCCTCTGAGCTCTGCTGTCTCAGTGACAGAGTGAAACACTGACTGACACCTCCTTTATGGTTTTCTCTTCTTCGCTCTGCAGCCCTGCCCTCTTTGTCTCTTTCTCTTTAGTTTCCCCCTCACTCCTGCTGTCTTCTTCCTCCCATTTGTTCTATCCTTGTCTTTTCTTTCCAGCTGTCTTTTTCTGTCACTGTTTATGAATCCCTGTGTTGGCATCTAGATTTGTTTAGGCTACAAGACAGGAGACAGGAGAGAAGAAGAGGGAAAAAAAACACCATCTTTCTATTTATTTGTTATTTTATTTAAACGCTGAAGAAGAAAAAAAAGATGACACATAGTGAGAAAAACAGTCTCAGCAGGGCCCAGATGTGGAGCTTCACCAGGGGGACCCAGTCATCCTGGTGTCTGTTGCAGTGATGGGGGCCTGGACGTGCAGCTCGCCCACAGGGCCCGGCGGGCAGACCTTATCAGCAGGTGGCGTCCACTCTGTCGGTCCACAGCTAGGCCTGCTGGGACACGAGACGAAGACGGGCATGTGGTGTGTATGTGTGTGGTGGTTTGACACACATGGACACGGCATCTGCCTGAGTTGCTTCTGCACCAAATGCCCTACCCCCTCACACACACACACACACACACACTGTACTATTCAGCATCTCTCTTCTTTGTTATACCCTCCTCAGCAGCACAGATGTTGCAGTTGTTGAGAAGCCAGTGAGGCTTCGACCCCCCTGTCAGTCATCTCAACCCATATTCTGAGAAGCAAAATACCCACTCGTGTAGTAAGTACATTTTCTCAGATACCACTTGGTATTTTGCTTCAGCCTTTCTGTTTTGTGTGAAAAACATTTAATATTGTTCATTTTAATCTGTCACATTTATCTGATGGCTACAGTGACTAGTTTTTTGGCAGATTAAGACTGTTGAGATGAAAATCTTGGGGTTTAAACATGGCTGAACAGTGTACATTCCCCACCACCCCTGGCTTCCACAGCCAGAGGTGCTGTCGCTGTAACAAACACACCAAACTTGTTTCTAATTCTTGATATTTTTAAAGTTTCCAGGCTGGATATCAGAGCTGAACGCTGGTTTTTAATGACTTTGAAATCTTTTTCACTGTATGTGATCATCGATTTGATCTGAATGCATGTATTATATATTGTATCCCTGAAACTTATGGTAATGATAATTTTAAAAATACTATTTTCCTCCCAGTGAGCACTTTTACTGTTAGAGACCAAGTTTCACAGGTGAAGTGTATTTATGTTGAATGCTGTTTGTCAGAAGGAAGAGGTGATGAAGGATCATCCCAGGTTTTATTATCCTAAATGATCAGACAAAGGATGAGATTAAAGATAAATGTTTGTTGTAATTGTCACAGTTTAAAGACTGACGTCCTGGTTATACTTACTGTACTTGCCTTGTGACGTGGGATCATTGCTGACTTTTCAGTTTCACTCACCTCTGTTTGGATAATCTGTTTTGTTTATCTGGATCTTCTATGATTGTTGGAGTTAGTTTGGTGCTTTGGTGTGGTAACGTCTCTCAGTCGTCGCCATATTGACTCCTACCTCTGAGACGCACACACTGGGCATTTCTGATTGCTACCTGCATGCCTCGATCCTCCGTACCATCACACTTCCCCTTCACATTCAACACACAGCACAGAAACACACACCTGGCCACCCAGAACAATTTTCAATTTCCATTTCTGATTCCTGACCTCTGATAATTGGCGAGCCGGCTTACTGATGGCTGCCTGAACGTGGCGCAGGCCTCCTGTCACCTGCAGCAACGCGGGCCAGGTGGTGAATTATTAATGGCTAATATCATTATGTAGGCACTGCTTGTCATATCAATCTAGCCTAGTGGAGGGAAACTCAATCTGCTGCCCCTGCCCCTGCGTAGACAATGCTTTTTAATTATTGATACGGTCTAATTGGCTACAGGATTCGCGGGGCACAGTTACTTTTGTTCCCTTCACAGCTCGCTCTGCTCCTTCAAGAAACAATCTTATTAGGAGGCCAGCCCTCCCTGATGCCCCCATGTCAGCAAATTAGCAGGGAGGACGACCCCGCTCTCTACACCTAGCTTCCTCTCTCACATCCTCCTTCCTCCTCATCTACCTTTTTTTCCTTTTCACTCAGAACTTAAGATTCTCCTCTTCCTCCTCTCCTCACCTCGACATCGGACACCAGTTAATTAAAATGGGACAGGAAGGCAGACGGTAACTTGACGTGGCTGCACATCGCCATTCGCAGCACATCCCTACGACACCGCGGGCTCGTCTCAGCAAAAGCTGCCTGCTAATGGACGGAAGAGGCAGAGAAGAGATGGAGTGAAAGATGTGAAGGTTAATGGAGTTTAATTAGGGTCAGTGTGACGGTCCGAGGCTGCGGTCTGTGGGGTCACCGTCTCTGCTTTACTGTTGTTACCATTCATTACCATACCATTTAATATCAGCCCTGCTCTTCCCTGTCCTACCTGAAGAGCCACACCATACCTTCTCTGACCTCTGTTAAAGCTGAAACATATAGATTTTCATACCTCACCCCCTCCTATAGAGGCCACTGAGATGAGAATACATCAAAGATGACAGGACGTCCACAAATGAGCATCAGAAAACCCTGGTTGAAGACTACTTTGGTGAATGAAAGAGGTAAAGTTGGATTAAGTCCATGAGTCCAGTTAAGGTGGTTTAGGCATCTGATCAGGAAGCCTCCTGGGCTCCTGGTCTACCAGTCACAGCCAAGATTAGGATGTGGGTAGGCCCAGAAAATGGTGGAGAGATTATATGTATATATATCTCATCTGGCCTGGGGAGACCTTTAGGATCCCTCATGAGGAGCTAGAAAGTATTACCATCTAGACGACTCCACCAGTCATCAGCAAATATATGTTGTGTTTAAGGCCTGAGTTGTTTGATGTTATATGGGGTTTGGACATACGATGCAGTTCATGATTATCATCTCATGTCTTACTCCTTAACCTATATAAGTACTATGTTCTCTTTGGTCCTTTGTCAGTCTTTCTGGTAGCATGTGCAGAGTGTATTTGACCCGGTGCTGCCTTCATTGAGAACCAATCAACTCACATCCCTGATGAAGAAATCAGTTAAATGTGATGAGTTGTGACAAGAAAAGTTAAAGATATATTTAAAAAGTAGCTGCAGCAGCTGAAGTGTGGAGGCATGGGAGATGACTGGGTTTCAAAGCAACACACACACACACACACACACACACACACACACACACAGTGAGCATGTTTAGGAAGGCTGCTCAGGTGTGTAGCGTGAAGTCTGAGGAGAAAAAGACAGTGTTGTGTGTGTGAATACTTTAATTTCATTGTAGGAAACCAAGAACCACAGGCCTTTGAAGTTTAGGGAGTGAGTGTGTGTGTGTGCATGTGTGTGTGCTTAACATCTAAGTGCTGTTGTACCTCATGTTTGTGTGTGCAATAAATATCTATTCCATGATGTGTTTCACATGAACTAAACAAGTCCATGTCCAACCTGTTTGTATGTTAAGGTAAGCTGAAATTATACAAACTACCGTGTTGCAAGAGGTTTTCAGGATCGGTCTCTAAAGTCAGATCCTTGTTTTGTGACATCCAAAGATTTTACAAGATAAGTTTGATATGAGTTTAAGCTTTACTTGTTTTTCTGTAATTTGATATTATCATCCTCTCAACCTTGTCTCACAAGCTCAGTTGGACTCAATATTTGCCATTCTAAGTTCTTCCTGTTCATCAGACTTTGATGCTGGTTAGGTCATTTAACTGTTAAACATTCTCTCGTTTTCTTCCTCAAACACACCTGTCGGCCTTCTGACCACACCCAGAACTGATGAGGTTCATGGAAAACACCTTCTGCCTTTTACCACCTTTCACTGATTAGCTGTCAGTTTTACTGATTGCTATTTAAATCCCTTGAGGTGCATGGGCTGTAAGTTACACTGCTGAAGTCTTAGAGAGAAGATGTTCACACATTGCGCTTTGTCAGTTTTTGTGTCTGAATGAAACACATACTTGTTTTGTGATGCTGCCAATCAACAGAATCACTGTTTCAGAAATTCACCTTAAATACATATTAACTTTATTTGGAAAAGACATTTCCAGTAAGGCAATTTGACACTAAGACAAAGAGGCCTCAATCATAGTAATAAAACCTAGAAGGGTTTGAGTGGAGGCAAATAAAAAGCTAACACTAGCACACATGACATAACCTTTTTATTTCTTTATTCATGACATGTGAGATCTGATATATGTCGCCGCTTTAGCAGCAGTCGCAGATGGAATACGTTATGTTCCTAAGTCTCTGTGTAGTCCACAGCATCAGTACGATATTTTATTCACAGAGGAAAGACGGACTCAGCTGCCTCTGTCCTCCACTTGTCTCTCTTCAAGAACAAGATTGCAGATGTCGAAGAAATGGTCAGGGCTTCTGAATTAAAACAGCTACAATATTTAAACATTGTCTGCAAAATGAGACGGGCACTTGCAAATTTAATGGGCCGAGCCTTTTTGAAAAATTAAAGCTTTGTTCAGCGGTATCATTGCTCGTGACTTCCCCTCTAATCTTATCACTGACAAATGTTTTTCTTCTCTCTGTTGCAGTGATTTGGTGAAATAAAATAAAAAAGAGCGCTTGAAAATTCAGAATGGAGGTGCGTCAGTATTTGCACTGTATGTTCACGCACGGCTCTTTTCCATCCGACTAGCAGAGATAAACACATGAGATGGAAGCCTTCGTTTCTTTGCCAGCTGAAATATTAATTTTCTTTAAACATGCTGTCAAATGCAAAGACGGCAGACGTCTGAAAGTAGGGCAGTGCTGCAGCTGGCAGAGAGAGGTCGAAAAACATCAAGAGAGACAGAGAGAGAGAGAGAGAAAGACAGCGAAACCCTGACGTACAGACAGACAGACACAAATGGACAATCAGAATTATAAGATACTATAAGAAAACAGATTTTCAGCTTTTTGGCCCTGATGTAATGACAAATAGTACACCATAACACTTGCTGTTGAGAATTTTTCACCTTTGGACAGCTGACTCATCTCTTCCAGTCTTTGTAGCAAAGCTAACCTCACCAGCAGCTTGCTGTATCCTCATATTTAATGGACAGACATGAGAGTGATAGCAGTCTACTCATCTGAAACTCAGTAAGAAAGTGAATCATGTTAAGATGTTAAATCACCAACGAAACTCAACACATTTAAAAAGCTTTGGTACACCTACAATGTGAGTGAGCGTTGAGTTTATTTGGTAGTTTAACATCCTTCAGGATAAGTGGAGCACCTTACGTAACTCGTTGCACTGATGAATTAGTGCTGTGGAAATGGGTATTGTACTGAATTTATGAAGACAACAGGTAAACATGGAGTATAAGCCTGTCCCAAATAAGGTCCTGCTTCCCTCTGACACTGAGATAAATAAAGGCCAGGCAGTTTATTTATGTTTTGTAATTACTGAGTTCATGCTGAGCTTTGGAGCTGATGTCACTCAGTTATGATTTAGCTCTGAGCTCTTCTACAAAAGCCTTTCTTCTTAGAAAGTTAGTGATAGTTTGAAAGAGCGTGAGTAGAAACCTGTGAGGCTGTAAAGGTGGACTGGTGAGTAGATGGTTTTCACGTTAATGTCCCGACAACTCTGTGATGTTTTAGCAGCCGCTTGTTAGCAACCTTTTTAAATAGTTTATATGGAGAATAAAACCTGAAAATATCTTGAGCTTGTGTAAAACCACAGACATATCCCACATCCACTGACTTTGGACGAACAGGAAGTGCTTAAATGCTAACTTACTTCTGGTTTTGGGACTCATTTCTGCACTGCTCAGTCAAATTAGTTAAATATTATCGCAACCTCAGAATTTTAATGAAGTAGACCCAGGCATTTAAGAAGCAAAACTGAGTTTTCCTTCTTAAATGCCTGATCCATAATGGTTGGACCTTTCTACTGGATATTAAGTGTGGCTTTAATGGACTCCATTTAAGGTGGCAGTCAGTGGTCTGTACCAAATGGGATATACAGTGTGTGTGTGTGTGTGTGTGTTTGTGCAGTGATGCCACTCTCATTCTGTACATTGTCCAACAGCCACATATCCCCGTCAGATGAACACACACACATATATATGGGCCTTCACTAAGTAACGCCATCTTGCCTCTCAATCTCTGCCCTTTCACATGCTTAGACACACTCTCACATTGACACACACACACACATAGCGCATGCATGCAACACACACTCCTCCATGTATGACGACATCAGCACCATGTTAGGAATGAGGGAAAAGCACAAGGGATGGAGATGGGCGACTGCACTGAATCACATGCACACCCACAAACACACACACACACACACACACACACACAGACATGCACATGCATGTGCTAATGCTGCCCTCCTGTTGGCCTCTGTGGAATAGCCATGTCACAATCAAGAGGCTCCCTGGCCCTAATCTGCTTTGTAGGGCCCCACCACAAACACTCATCTGCATAATCGGGACGACAAGTGTGGAGAGGGTGAAAGAGCAACGGAGGGAGGGGAGGATGGAGAAAGGACAGGAAAGGATGAAAGAAGGGGAGGAGAGGGCGAGCAGGTCGGAGGCAGGATAGAGGGAGGGTTACAGACTGAGGGGGAAGGAGGAGAGAGAGAAGAAAAGTGGGGTGGCAACAGGAGGAAAAAAAGCAGAGTAGGAAATTGGGAGGTGGTGTGAGAGATGAAAGATGAGTTGAGGGCAAGAAGGAGGGAGAGGAAGGGTGAAAAATGACGGGGGCAGGGGTAGAGTAAGGTGAGGGAAAGGGCATGCATGATGAAAAGGAGGTGAATTGGAGTTAAGGTGTGTGTGTGTGTGTGTGAAGAGCAGAGTGTGAGGTGTGTCCCTGATATTGGTTATGACAGTCACACCTGCCGCCCCTCCTCACCCCTCACCTCTCCTCCTCCTCCTGCCTCCCTCAACCATCAGAGGTCATTAACCGCAAATGAACGGAGGAGGCCACTTTAAATCCTCTCCTCCTCACTCTTTTCCTCACCCACCGTCTCCCTCTCTCTTGTTTGTCTGACAGACTTCATTCTCTTAATCCCTCCCGTCTCTGTTGTGTTTCCACCTTTTTGCTCATTTTTTCATCTTAAGCTCAACTTGTGTCCAAACACAAGCAAATTTATTTTACAGATTTTTTGTTGAGGAAATGTTCATTGGTCTGTTTTGCATCAGTTGTCTTAGGCAATGCAAACTTTGTTATTCTTCATCAGCACGGAAGCAACATCAGTTAGCAGTTAGCAGTTAGCATTCAGCCATATGCACTTACGGCTTTTTGCCTAAATTGTTCTTCCTCTGGCACACTGAATCGAGCTTCAGACTGCCTCAGGTTAATCGTAAGCATAGCTGCCGTACATGAATATTAGGAATGTAATTGTCAATTTCCGCGATATTGCAAGAGCGAAAGTGTCTCAATACCGTCGGTAACAAGCGATGGGTCTTTTAAGCAAAACAGTGGTTTGTTACAGCTGCAGTGGAGTACAGCGAAGGGAAATGAGAACTTCACGGACCATCATCCTTTGCACTCTGCTCGCTCCCTCTTCAAATCTACAGTTAAAAGTTATGTTGATGTTGGAGGCGAGGGAGAACAGAGCAGGGGAGAGGACGGATGCTCCAACGTCTTTTAGATCTGACGTGTGGAAGCATTTCAGTTTCCCCAAGTCACGAAATGAGAGAGGTGACACAGAAACAAAAACAATATATATATATATATATATATATATATATATATATATATATAATATATACGAATTAATTGCCTTTTTTTTTAAATATCACAATAAATATCATGCCATCGACTTGTTGCTGAGGTGTTATCGTGATATTTACATCCCTAAAGAATATTGTAAAGAAAATGAAATGAAATACAGTTTGGTGACAGTGAATGTATCATCCATCCTTTATTTTCTGCTCTGGCTTCTCTCAGTCTCTCTCTCACACATGCAGATGTATTCATACAGTCTGTTCTCATTCCTCCTCATCCTCTCTCTCCTCCTCAGCCTCTTTTTGCACTCACCCGGCCCAGCGTGTGTCGCCGGCAGCGGGGTCCCAGCTGCGATTAAAGAGAGCTAGCGGGCTTCGGGTTCAGGACTGCTTGAGGTCCGCATGCAGAGTCAGAGGACGAACAGAGCTTCCATCGGCGCCTGATGGGGCCTTTAAAATTCCCACAGAGGACCAATCATGGTTTTCATCTGGGGCTACGAGGGGGCCGAGAGAATGGCGAGACCTCTCAAATAGAGGAAAGTGACAAGAGATATGGAGCAGCCTAGGACCTCCGACATAAATCTGCACATGGAGAGATTTGGATGTAAAATGCTGGTCTACTCCACTTAAATCACAAACTGTCCAGTCTACTCCAATTCAGTCACGCGAAATCACCCTGTGGAAGTGTGTGTGTCAGGAGGTGGCTGAGAAACAGTCTAAGTGGGTTGTTCACTCCGCTGGGTTTAAAACATCACAGACCAACAGGTTGATGAACATCAGTGTGGTGTGTACAGTTTACTACTGATACCTGATTTCTGACAATGTTAGAAAAAAGATGAAGCAGCTCTACTGGTTTTAAGCTCTATTTGGTTTGATAGCAAAGAAAAGTCACAGCAAGGTGTGGACATGAAATGATGTGAGGTCACCTCCAGTGTATGGTACCTACAATGGTCTCTAATTCAACTCCTGCCTGGCCGGACTGTTTGCTGTGTGTCAAAAAAATAATCTAAAGTCTCCTCCAACTCCAAGAAGCATTAGAAAGAAACAGCCGATCACAGACTGTAAAAAATGGACACTAAATTAAAAGAAAACAGTGACAGGACTTCGCAGTTCTCATTTTCATGTTGTGTTAAAGTTTGAACTCAAACACATGAAGTTGTTACACAAAAGTGAAAAAAATAACAATACAAATGACTTTTATTTAGATGTTCTTCAGTATTGATAGCTGCATCAGCTTGGTGATGGACTAACTTAAGTACTGATGTGTTCATTCACAGATCTGAGACTTAGAGGTTCTGTTTTCTTTAACATATTTCTGACACAGTGAATCAGTTTTACCAGCTGCTTTGGACAGAGGTTTGTCAATTAAACGGTACAGGAGCCTTCCTGCATCAATCTGCATCTTAAATGTGAAACTATAGATCCATTACTGACTGATTCATATATTCCTAACATAATATTTGCCAAGGGCTCTCACAGACATGATGCATGTTAACAACTACATGCATATTGCATCATCTCAACGAATGTTTTCAGTGAATATCTCTTTTATGCATTAATATAAATCCCCAGAGTTTCTGCATAATGAGCTCTGGAGACGCAGTCTAATCAGTAAAACTAAGGAAGTACATTGAAGTTCAGCTATGTTTCTATAGCAGACAACAATGAGGAATCCTCTCAAGGCAGAGGGGTCGGTGTAAGGACTCTGAGGCAGGAAGAAATCAGCTGAGGGAAACAATGTGTTGCTGGTCCAGGTAGATAGGATTAAGTTCACTTGGTTTCCCCAGAGGGTGAATAGTAGCCAGCTTTGGTGATCTCTATTTTCCTCCAACACCACCATGAGTTGAATTTTAAATCTTAGTTAAAATGTCCGAATAAATCACTGGATGACTGTCATAAATTTGAATAGACATCTGGTTCCCAGAGGGTGAATCCTCATGAACCTCTCTACTTTCCTGGTTCAGAGGAAATGTCTTCACATCTGTTGGATGGATTATCATGCTAATTTGGCAGTTACTGATATTTCTGAGTCATTATCTACAGACTTTTAGATGGCATTGATTGTAATAAAATTTATCAGTATGAGACAGTTTGAGTGTTCTTTACAGTGACCAGTTTTCTTTTTATAAGTCACATATCAAAATGTTGATAACCGACCTAATATGACCCATGATGCATTGCAAATATATTCAAGTCATTAAATAATTTGAGTTACAAGATTGTAAAGAAAAAAGTTTTACTCAGAAAACAAACAAAAAGGAGGAAAATGTCACAGTTGTTATTATGTCTTTATTTCAAACAGAAGAATATAGTACATATGTATATATGTGGAACTTCTTGCAAAACAATTTTTAGGCTAAGCAAACACGATGACAAGAGCGCCACCTAACTTCACCAGCCACCCACTAACACCACTCATACAACCCTCCTTGCACCATCCGGGGGGTGTCTCCACAACAAGTTGG